>JAJKFI010000024.1:8894210-8973192 GCA_029204185.1 Lerista edwardsae
ATAAGAAAGGCAGAGCGTCGAAGAATCGATGCTTTTGAATTATGGTGCTGGAGAAGACTCTTGAGAGTCCCCTGGACTGCAAAGAGATCCAATCAGTCAATCCTCCAGGAAGTCAAGCCTGATTGCTCTCTGGAAGGACAAATCCTGAAGCTGAAGCTCCAATACTTTGGCCACCTCATGAGAAGAGAGGACTCTTTAGAAAAGACCCTCATGCTGGGAAAGATTGAAGGCAAAAGGAGAAGGGGGCGACAGAGGATGAGATGGCTAGATAGTGTCACCGAAGCAATGAATATGAAATTGGGCGAACTCCGGAAGCTGGTGGAGGACAGGGAGGCCTGGCGTGCTGTGGTCCATGGAGTCGCGAAGAGTCGGACACGACTTAGCGACTGAACAACAACAACAAGCACAACAGACCTGGAAAAACACCACATGCTTGTACTGCTTGTACTGGGGCTGCAATCTGAAGTGTCACAGGCTGAATGCTCATTGTCAGGCTGCGGAGCCATTACAGGTCTAAAGTAAATTTTGTAGCTTAAGAAATTTGGCAAGGAGAGCAACTACTTGCAGTGAATGCAACACAGCTGTATACTGTAGGTACTGCTTACCTGCATGTAAGCTACACTCACCTGAAGTTGATTACTTCTAGTGTGGAATATAAGCAGCACACCAAGAAGCCTCTGTATTGTAGTATTTGTTAGTAAAGTGCTCTGTTGTTAAGAGTTATGTACCCTATTAGTTCTCTTATGTGAGAGAAGTCTGAGAAGGAGCTTTCTTGAGTGTCTGCTGGCAGTAGGTGAAGATAACAAAGTACTTCCAGCAAATGTCCCTGTGAACTCTCTTTGTGTGGGAGTAAATCAGTATATGGTTACCTATGTGTATAGGTATATGCACATAGTATACCTATGTGCTTCAGTATATGGACTTCGTGCATGTCTACCAAGAAGTCTTTTGAACTGCTTTTTCATGCCTGAAACCATCTAAGGCTGCTGCTGTTTTATTGTATTTTTGATCTGGACTGTTTTATACTGACAATGCTACCTGCTTTACCCTCTATGGAATTTATCTACAATACAAGTCTCAATCTAAAGGTACCATGCCTCATTTGTTTTTCCTGTTCTTCGGGTGTGTAGCAATTTGCTGATGAGCTTGGGCGTCAGCTTTGCTCTGCTAGTAATTGGGCTATCCATAAGCTATCATAATTATTCAGGTATCATAATACACATATCACCTCGCATTGTACTCTCAGATTCAATCATTTTCTATGGTAGCAATTCTCATGTTCAGCACCCAAATCACTGAGTGACAGCCAGTTGCTGCATAGTTAACTGTGGTGCAATGAACCTGCAATGTGTGAACTGCTCCGCAGAAATTACCGTATGTCAGAGGGCTGAAGGTGAGCGCCTTAACGCAGCCAAGCCTATTAACATGACAAGGGATTGCGGCTGGTTTGATTGATAGGCTTGAGCTAGAGTCCCACGTGTGGTTAGATGTATACAGGGGATGCCGATTTCATTCCAATGTAGAGAGCTGATTAATATGCACATAAGACTTTCCTTCTTAGAAAATCATAGGGAAGGTTGAATTAAGGACATAGAGAGGCAGCAATCTGATCGGCTACAATAAATTTAATTTGCTATTGACATATGGATTAGGGCTTGATTATATTCTGTAGCCCCACATATTTGCATTGTTTGGTTCTCATGAACTCCAGCTACTGGAGGCCTTCACACCATTAACTTGGCCAAACGGGGGTTTTCGCCTGCAGGGGTGCTGCACTGGGGTGGTGAGTGGAGAGCCCACAGTTGCAGCCAGTATCTCACTTTGTAGCTGATGCACTGGCACGGAATCTTCCTTGCTGAGGCATCTCAAGGAGAGTGCAGCGAGCAGAGCATTGCCACTGGACCGCCTGCCTGCCCCTGGACCCAGCTGGCTTGAAATCAGCCCCCCAGAAGCAGTTGGCAGTGACTCCACTGCTGGGGATCTTGCCCTTGCTACTCATCCTGGTGAGTAGGAGGTCCTGCACGAGAGGGGGCCCACAATAGTTCTGCATGGGAGACCATAGCTCCTAAGGCCAGCCCTAAGGCCATGCGCACGCACTGACACACAGAGACTGAGGGTGCAATTCTACCTAGCGTCTGAACAGGCAGGCTAGCAGGCTTGTGCTGTATCCAACGCATGATGGGAGCATTTATGCCCTTGCACGAGGGGACGTGCCAGCCTCCCCTATGGGCTCCTTGGATCTGCGCCTACTAAACAGAATTGGGGCCGTGCGGCTTGGGGGTCGGGCCTAAAATTCTGCCTTATGGCCGAATTCCAAGACCACCCACCTCCCGGGCTGCCAGCTTGCCCACCACTTGCCCAGAAATTCCCTCCCCCCACCCCTCCCTCCCCCCACCTCGCCCCTCCTCTGCATCAGCCAGCTTTGGCATCCCCACGTCAGCGCAAAGGGCGTAGATCGTTGCACCCTTCCTAGGATGGCACAGTGAGAGAGAGAGAGAGAGAGAGAGAGAGAGAGAGAGAGAGAGAGAGAGATGGGTCGTCCAGACCCTACATCACAATGGCCATATCATTTCTCCTTCAGATTCATTATTGCAGTACTAGTTCTGCCAAGGAGCTTTTCAGACCTAACCCGAACCCTATCAAACATATAGCCCAGGGGTCTTCAACCATTTTCATGCCATGACCCCACTCTATTAATAAATAAGTATGAGGCTAGAGACCCTGCTGTTGACTTCTCCCCCTCCCAAGAACCTATGCATCCACTCCATCACCACCCACACCCTGTTCCCGGCACCGTTTACTGTACCTACATATTCTTATTGGAGAGAACATAAAAAACCTACCATGAAGCCTGGCACTAGTGAAAGCTGTGTTAGCACAATTTCTCAGAAGCTTGAGGTCTGGGACGGGACACAATCTCCTGGTCCTCCCCCTTGACCAACCACATCAGTTGCCTCCCCCTTGACCGGGTGGTGCACTTGTCTGGTCTTCAACCTTTTTCATTCCCTCGACCCCACAACTGAGGCTTCGCAACCCAATTTGAAGAACACTGAGGTCCAGAAGTTCTGGAATTTGCCATCATCCTGAATTAAAAGACAAGGGAATGGCAAAGTACCATGGGGACTAGAGGCAAGGCTTCGACATTGAGAACCCAGCTTGCTAAAGTGATATTGCAGTTGTGGGAATTGGGCAACTAGTATTGATCAAGCAGCCAGAGGCATCATCTCCTTCCAGCGGATTCCTTTGCTTTGTCAGCTCTGTCAGCAAATGGGGCCTAATTGAGTTCACTATAATACTGTTTCCAAGCAAGAACGACTCAGCCTGAAGCCCACAGCCAAAGAAGCAATTAATTTTTACTTGCTCTGGCTCTGGAACTCAATACAGTGGAAGAGCAAATTCAGTTCTTCTCCATTCGTGAAGTCATAGGAGGGAGTTTAGATTTATTTTGAAGGCAATGAAAGGCAGCTTCATGAAAATGCAGGAGAATAGAAAATAGTAGAAATTCTAATGCTGAATTTGGTGACTTCACAAGAACGTAAGAAGAGCCCCACTGGATCAGGCCAAAGGCTCATCTAGTCCAGTTTCCTTTTTAGACTGTGAGCCCTTTGGGACAGGGAGCCATTTAACTTTATTTATTTATTTATTTATTTATTTATTTATTATTAGCCTGTAAACCACTTTGTGAACTTTGTGTTGAAAAGCAGTATATAAATACTATTGATTGATAGGCTGAGTTCTTTTTTTAGCTTCTACACTAGAAGTCCAAGAGAGCTGGTTTTGTTTTAGCTTCCAGCATGCTCAGGTCACATTTTTTTAAGGTTCCAGTGTGCTCCCCATGTGAGCTTGGAGCTAGAAAAGATGGCCGCCACCATGTGACATCACATCCACCACGTCCACCAATTTTTCCATTGAAACAAATGCAGGACCCTGTGAAAAATATGGCTGCCTCCATTGTGTACTCGATTTATGGCAACAATGTGGCAACCTCCATACAATTGTTCTCAATTTGGGGAAGTGAGGGGGTCGCCATTTTGGTTTTTTTTTAATTAACCGCGCCGGAAGCATGCTAGCAAGATGCTGGGAACTTCCGGCAATTCTCCTAGCTAAAAAAAGAATGCAGCCAAAACCAATGCAGGAACCTATCAAAATTGTGGCAGTCTCCATAATGTACAAATGTGTAGGGTAACAACATGGTGACTTCCATACAATTGATTTCAATGAAGGGATGCCATTTTGTCATTTTTAAATTAACCGTGCTAGAAGTACACTAGAAACATGCTGGAAATATCATGTCTGCCAATTCTCCTTTCTAAAAAAAAAATAACACAGCCCTAATGTCTGATGATCAAGCTGTTGTTAAAGGGATAGATGTCAGTTTTTTAAAAAATTGCCAAGCCTTCTAAGGTCGCTAAGAACTGCTAAGGCCCTTCACATCAGAAATTATGGTTGTATTTTTCATGCCTTTGTGGAAAGTGGAAAAGAGCTTCAAAAACTCTTCAGAGGTTTAAATATAGAAAGGGATAATAAGCTCCCATCAGGATGCTACAAATAGCTGGAATTTGGTGCTTGCTAAAAATAGAAGAGGGGGCGGGGGAAGGGCAGGATACAGTCACAGTAGGAACACAGCCAGGCTGCTGTCGTTCAAATGCGACAAAAGCACTCGCTGAGATAAGTCAAAGCAAAGTGACGGGATGCAGCAAAATGACAAAATGGCACATTGTCACAAGGCAGAAAGATGTCATCACAGGTCAGCGCCCAAATAGATCCACCTGCTGTGCTCAATTAGGCAATAATAAGAGTTGGCTGTTTTTGTATTTAGCACAACACAGCATTAGTATTGTGGTGCACACAAAAGCACTCCATACAGATAGATTTCTGCTTTATAAGGCCAGTGGTTCCCAAACTGTGGGTCAGGACCCAATTTCAGGTGGGTTGCAAAGCACCCAGGGCAGCCATATTGAAAAGATGGGATGCTGGAAAGGGGGAGAGTGTGTGTGGTTGTTTTGCTTGTGTCAAGGTTGTCAATAGGTTTTTTTTCTTTCTGATTCACTTTGCTATTGGAAAATGGCTGAGAAATAACCCAATTTATTGCTGCATTCGCAAAAAGCAGCAGGCTCTGGCATCACAATGACAACACCTCCAGCCATGACATAATTTCTGGTGGGTCCTAGACAGATTGTCATTCTAAAACATGTGTCCTAGTCCTAAGAGGTTTGAGAACCACTGATTTAGGTTGTTGTCGGGAGACCCTCAAAATCCATACCGTTTTCCTGATATGGCTGTAGTGGCAAGAATCAGTTGTGAAAGTGAGTGATAGTTTTTAGGCTAAAAGGGAGAACTTCCAGCCAAGTTGGTAGGGACAGGGATGAAAGACGGAGCTAAACTGGCCTACCTTTTTCACAACCACTTTAGTCACCACTGCCTGTATTGCATCAACTTTCTTGGGGCAAGGATGAATCAACTCATTGGGGTTGATTATATTATTATATAATCAGGGAGGATGGCGCATGTCTGTGTGCTGG
Organism: Lerista edwardsae; assembly: GCA_029204185.1. NCBI lineage: Eukaryota > Metazoa > Chordata > Lepidosauria > Squamata > Scincidae > Lerista > Lerista edwardsae. Next base: position 8,899,733 of record JAJKFI010000024.1, read on the forward strand.
CCTCTCTGATTCTGAGAGTAGTCCTAACATACTTTACGGTGGCCTTTTTGCTGGCCAAATCTTGCTGGCCTAACTGTGCCGGCCTAACTCCAGGTTCGGATTGTGCCCCCATGAGCCTTTCTCAGTCTCCCAGAATATCCAGCTCTGTGTAACCTGCTGCAGTAGCACTCTGTGCATGACCTTGGCATTTGGTTGTATTCTTGAAATCACACATCCCTGGAATGGCTCCAGACAAGCAGGTCTTACATGTCACTCTGTTCACTCCCTTCTCCTTTCTGAAGGTTTGTAGCATATGCTTAGTAGGATTATCACTTTTTTTTTCCCCTGGCAGGAGCCTTGAGCTATTAACAGCCTCAAGACGGTTGGAAAATCAACAGGTGAATATGCAACCCTTAGGGCACCACCAGCATGATGGAGCCTTATCTCACCTACCTGACACACAAATATCAAGACTCAGAGTGCAATCCTGACTTGGAGTTAGGCCAACACAGTTAGGCCAGCAAAGTTCGTTTGGACCACTTTCAGAGAGGCCAACACACAAACATGCGCCATCCCCCCTGACTCCAAGAGTGATCCAAATATGCTTTACAGTGGCCCTTGTGCCAGCCAAACTTTGCTGACCTAACTCTGCCAGCCTAACTCCAGGTTAGGATTGCACTCTCAGAAGCCCAGCCAGAAAAAGTGATGGCCACTAAATTAGATGGCATAAAATGGGGAGTTGAAAAATTCATGGACTATCAAGAGTTATTAACCTGAACAGAAAATAAAACATGTTCATGGGCAGTCAACATCTGAATATTAGAAATCAGAAATCAATTGACATCGAGGGCCATTTTAACAAAAAATGAAACAAAATTAAAATTAGATTAGAAAACAACCACATAAACCACCACAACCTTCATTAAGCTCCCCTAAATACCTGACTGACCATTATAGGAACAGAATACTAGTTTTGGACTGATCCAGCAAGACAATGTCTATATTCTTGTGCCACTTAGGGATACTTAAGTATGCCACACATACTTTACAGTGTCCCTTGTGCCAGCCAAACATTGCTGGCCTAACTGTGCCAGCAAGTTAGGATTGCGCCCTCATTTTCTGTAGCTGCATTAAACAGGAAAAGTCCTCAAAACACACTGAGAGCCACAGTCTATGCATGCCTACTCAGAAGTAAGTCCCATTATAGTCAATGGGGTTTACTAAGTGTGGATAGGATTGCAATAAAGCTGCATCCGCTCTTACCAGTTTTGCTTGTCTGGAACATTATTGCATATGCTTTGTAGGGATGGAAACATTATACAAATGTTATACAAGCAAAGAGCAGGAAGGTGGAAGCTCAGGGTTCATTGCCTGACATCCTTTTCCAGATGGCATGCTACACCAGCAGATGTCTATCTTTGTCAAGGGCATCTGCTGCCATGTTGTTGGGGTATCATTCATTATGCTGCAAACCTACACCAAGGATAGCAAATGACCAACATTAGTTTTACCTTAAGGAATATTATTAATTGCCTTCCTGGATCAGGACAAAAATTGATGGGAATCTATCACTATGTCTCTAACAGCAGTCAGCCAGAGGCCCCAGGAAAGCTCACAAGCAGGGCATGAAGGTGATGACGATCTCTCGTTGTTTGTCCCCACTATTTGGTCATCAGAAATATACAGCTTTCAAAAATGGAACCTCCATTCTCAGATCTCATAGAGAAGAGTGGTCACTGGAAACGTATTAAGTCTGTGCAATATTTGCTTTATATTTATACATTGAGCTGAACTTTTAGATTGAGAGCACAATCCTAACCTGGAGTTAGGCCGGCACACTTAGGCCAGTAAAGTTTGACCGGCACAAGGTCCACCATAAAGCGTGTTTGGACCACTTTCGGAGTCAGGAGGGATGGCGCACGTCTATGTGCTGGCCTTGCTGACTCCGAGAGCGGTCCAAACATACTTTACAGTGTCCCTTGCACTAGCCAAACTTTGATGGCCTAACTGTGTTGGCCTAACTCCAGGTTTGAAGCTCAAGCTCCAATACTTTGGCCACCTCCTGAGAAGAGAGGACTCTTTAGAAAAGACCCTCATGCTGGGAAAGATTGAAGGCAAAAGGAGAAGGGGGAGGCAGAGGATGAGATGGTTAGAGAGTGTCACCGAAGCGATGAACATGAAATTGGGCGAACTCCGGAAGCTAGTGGAGGACAGGGAGGCCTGGCGTGCTATGGTCCATGGGGTCACGAAGAGTCGGACACGACTTAGCGACTGAACAACAACAACAACTCCAGGTTAGGATTGCACCCTGACTTTTGTAGCACAATTATTACCAACTGCATCAACTAGTTGACCTCTGATGCTGGTATCCATACCTCCCATGAGGCTACACAAAGTCTTTATTAGAAGCCCCTTTTCCATATCCGCCCATCAGAGATGAGGCAGATGGTGATCAAAGAGTATTTCAGGTTGTGGCACCCCATTCTGAAACTCTCTCCGGGGGTGGGGATCTTGCACTGAATTGAAATTGATTTTCGATTGATGGCCTAACTGTGCCGGCCTAACTCCAGGTTAGGATTGTGTTATGTGTTGGAGTTGGCACAACTCTGTCTGCTGTCTAGAGAGGGCAGTCTAATGTCCAAAGGGGGTGCAATGTGATGTCCTATGACCCAGACCCTTCTTACCTGTCTTCTCTGTTATTCCTGTGGGGGTGTGGCCTTGAACTTACTCCCTTCTCCTCTGAGCACATCCCTTTTTTGTCTCTCTGACCACCGACCTGATAAGATGTGCAGACCAAGAGCCCTGATGCCCCCACCATCTTAAGCACACCTGCATGCATGGCGGTGCAGCTATAGGGCATTGCCTTCCAAGTGTTAGTTGTACCTCTGATCCTAATCAGACGCGGTAGATATGCACTGAATAGAACTGTGAGTAAACCTTTCTTTTTGCATCTTTACCAAGCCTCTGCCTCCTGTGTCTTTTGTTAATAGCAGTCAGCCTGGGTGAGGGAGGTTCCCAGGGGGTGATGTCCTAAGGGGGAATCGGCTACTTACCTTACTCTGCTTTCCCCCATCACCAATAAGAAATTTCCAATATTATGAAGGTGGGATAGAACATGCTCCTCTTCCTAAAGTAACTCCTTGCTGCAGAATACATTATTTTCAACTTTAAAAATGAAGAAAGGGTAATCCACTGGATATTGGGTGGCTGCCTTCATTATTAGCAAGGAAGTGACTCTTCATACCGTCTATCTTAATTACCATAGAACTATATAAATTTATTGATGTGCACAGAGAGTCAAGTGGAAAATTCAATATTCTGCAGGTTAATTAGAGATAGGAAGGTGGTGTGTTTTTGTCTATTAAGTTCTTCTATGCTGGATAGCAGGAAAATATTTCTCTTGTGTGGTCTGGAGGGGGCTCATATACTGAAGTACCTTCTGGTTCCTGATAAAAGTTGCAGATTGAAAGTGTGCAGTGAAGCAGAAAATAACTCAGTCCAAAGGTATAAAAAACCTGAGACTTCTCTATAAAAACATGAGTGAACTATACCAGGGAAAGCAAAGGAATCACTTGGAGAAGGAAGCTGATGTATGTTGTGGAACAAGCATGACGGTCACCTGGAGGGCATCTGGGCATTCTAGGGAATGAAAATCTCCTGCATTAAGCAAGGTTATTATCCTGTGATAACGCAGAGTTGTGACTAACTCCTGACTCTGGAGTTGCTCTGGAGTAATCATGTGATTCATTAAAGTACCTAATAATGCTGGCATTATCAGGTTGTTGGAAGCCCTTGGAGCACGTCTTCCACTGCCACCCCTCCCCGCTTGACAGCAGTGGACAATGGATGGCTGCAATGGGGGAGCTCCTCCCATCCTTCCCATTGATGAATAGGGGAGGGGAACCTGCAGCAACAGACTAGGAATTGATGGGATAGACCAGCCAGGTGGGTCCTCTCATGGATGTAAACCCTCAACCCAGTGGCGTCATCCAGGCGGAACGGCCTGGTACGCCGTTCCGCTAGTTCTGCGGACGGGCCCGGGCCACGCTGCCTCTCCGGAGGACGGGTGAGCTGCTCCTGGGCCCGCCCCCCCTCCCTGGCGTTCCAAATCGCTCTGAAATGGAGCGATTCAGGCGCTGTGAGGCTCAGGGAGGCGTGGCAGTCCTCCGCCATAGGGGCGGAGGGCTGTCAATCATCCGGGCGTTCTGGTTCCTGGCGTGCCCGAATGACATCACTGCCTCAACCAGTGCCCAACATGGCCAACCCTTGATGCCAGGCCAGCTACCTAAAGCAAATCTCTTCTGCTGGATTCCCCTGGCAGTCTGCGACAAAAACCATTTTTATTAGTTGCCCTCCCAGGGCTAATTGCAGCTTGAGAGCAATTAGTTCTCATGAGGTGACAGGACCAATGAGACGGTTCCAAGAGCCAATGAGGTGTTAATATGACACAGCACAGAACCAATAAGATGTTAGTATGAGTAGGCTCTCATTTCCATGTATCAGAGCTGATACTAGAACTCTTATTTAGTTGTGTGAGGGCATAATCCTAACCAACATTCCAGCACTGACCTAGCTGTGCCAATGGGGCATGTGCTGCATCCTGCAGTGGAGCAATAGACAGAGAAGCCTCCTCAAGGTAACGTTTGTTCCCTTACCCCAGAGCTGCATTGCCCTTACCCTGGTGCTGGAAAATTGGTTAGGATTGCACCCTGAGTGTCATCAAGTTGGCCACTGGTTTTTACCCTGTACTGTTATATATTAAAATAAAGTTAATGGGGGTTTCACCAACCACAGTGATGCCACTGCATTTAGGTTGTGCATATGATATTGTAATTTATTCTGTATGGTTTGGTACGGGAGGTCTATCACGGGGGCAATGCAATGAACTGTCTCTGTGGGCGACAAACCTTAATGACACCTCTGCGTCAGGGTTACATATTTTATCTATATTGCTTTGAAGAGGTTTTGTCTATCTGTTCTGAAAGACAGGTGACATTTTGACATGAACACATAAATGCAAAGAAAAACGCAGTTCATGCAATGAAATGAAGTATTGTATTGACTCCTTAATGTCTTTTTGATGGATCAGGCTAACATATTATATGGGATGCTGCAGCTTTCCTTTTGGCCTTGCTCTGTGTATTTCCCTGGTTAGTTTCAATCTCAGACACGAGGCTCGGTTGCAAGAAGAACCCACTGAGCAAAGGGGAAAGAATACATCCCAGAAGAGGAAGTACCTGAGCTTGAAGATCCTCACGGCTCAGATAGCATGAGCCGATATTGTCTGCTGGGACTGATAAGTGTGCATGGTTGCCAACGCTGTGAGTTTTCCGAGGCCACACCGGGGCAGCTGCTTCTCCCTTGCTTGTTACCGTCTACTGAAGCCTGAGAACACAGTTTGCAACTGATGGTGTAGAACTGCTGAAGCAACTATCACAGATATGTCCTTATGGTCTTTCTGTAGCCTTGTTTAAAAACAGACGAGGGGAAAGTGTTGCGTGGTAAACATTGCAGCAGCAAAGTTGTCTCCCAGTTCATACCTAATGCTTTTATCATTTTTTTCTGAAATCAAAACTCTGGTGTAGAACGCCAGGCAATAAATGTCAGTTCTTCGTGGATCTTGCAATGCAGGCATTGGTTTCAGAAGTATGTCAAAACTCTTACAGCAGCCCATATCAAAGGGAGCCAAACTATTGCTATATTGGGTTACTTGCTGGAAAGCCATACACTGTTAGTAGGGAGTACCTGCCCCCAAAGAACATCAATTTACTTGCAATGTTATCAAGAAATGAACTTGTTTGCCTTTTTTGTAATCTCTACGACAGTGGTTCTCAAACTTTTAGCATCAAGACCCACTTTTTAGAATGACAATCTGTCTGGGACCCACCAGAAGATGCCATGGCCAGAAGTGCCATCAATGTGATGCCAGAACCTGCTGCTTTCCGGAGAATGCAGCAATCAGTTGGGTTATTTCTCATTTTCCAATAGCAAAGTGAATCAGAAAGAAAAAAAAGCCTATTTACAACCTTGACACAAGCAAAACAACCACACAGCCCTCCCTCTTTCCAGCATTCCATCTTCCCATATTTTCAATATGGCTGCCCTAGGTGCTTCGTGACCCACCTGAAATTGGCTCATGACCCACTGGTGGGCCCCACCCACAGTTTTGGAACCACTGTTCTATGACACCAAAATGTCACAAGGGAAACTATGCAATCATAACAGAGGAAGTGAAAATTTTCAACTGTTTGCAAAAAAGATTATGTTGGCTTACAATGAAATCTCCTTAATTTTGGGGTGGGATTTAAGCAGGTTTTCAAGGCATAGGAGCACAGCTGGTAAAAGAACTAGCAACCCAACTTGCAATGCAAATAAAAACCTGTATGAAGCCTTGACCCAACTGCTTAGTTTCCAAACCTTACTATATTCCAAGCCTGACTCTGCAATCCTCTGCATGTCTATTTAGTGGTAACCCCCCCCCTCTGAATTCAGTGGAACGTACCCCTACATAAGTGTGTATAGGAGTTCAATGTAAGGAAATGTCTACTATCTCCCTTGTGCTAAATTTTAGACAGGGTCAGCCCAATCCTAACCCTGTGCTGGAACAGCAGGCAGGCCGACCTGCCGCTGGAGGCCACCTCGGGGTTAGGGAAAGTTTCCCCCTTACCCTGAGGTAAGCTCCAGCAGCCCCAATAGGGCTACTGGGAGCTGCGCCAAGGAAATCGCTGGTGCCACTCCAAGCAGCCCATGTAGGGCAAACTCGGCCAGGGCTGGGGGTTAGGATCCAGCCTGCCTCCACCCCTCTCCCATGGGTCCACTCTCTCTCCACCCTCCCTCTGCCCGATCCGCCCCCCCCCCCCGCCTTCCCTTCGCCTTCCCCAATTTCCCGCACTGGTCAGTCAGCCTTATCTGTTGTCGGATCCTGGCTCAGGCCTTGCACCAGCCTCCAGTACATTTTGCTGTCACCCCAAATGGTTCCCACACATATAGTAGATTGCATGAGGCGTCCATGGAAGACTCCTGTGCTGACAGATGGAAATCTTGTTGCACCACACCAAAAAAGAAGTCCATCGGCACTTGTCCTTGACCTACAAAGCTGAGGACACTCCAGCGATATTGCTCAGAGGCCTCCTGTGCCAATGTGCTGATGCCACTGTGCCTTGCTGGCATAGAAGGTCTCTGTGCACTCCCAGTGATAATGACCTGGAAGCTTCCAGAGATGCTTAAAGGTAGGGGCCTTTAAGAGATTAAAAAGATTAAAAAGGTAGGGGCCACTAGAATACTGTAAATGTTTTGACAAGGTTCAGACAAGCCTAAATGCTGGATACTAGAACAGGGATGGGAGGCTTGGCCACATCAGAATGGAAAATCGTCATTTAATGAACCTTCTGCAGAGTGAGCTGTATTGCTCTATCATAAAGATGAAACCATGTCACAACTTGATAATATTGCATCGACGTATGTACTGTAAGATACCAGCTTGCTTTCCAACTCGGAGTTTTCTGCACATGTACAGAGCCTGAGGTCAATACATTGTTTTGTGAGATGCAATGATTCTCAAGCCAGTGCCTGTAGGAACCAGTTGCTATTATTGTAGCTTGCTAAAGGAGGGAGCTACTGCCCTGTTCTCTGTCGTGCTTGTAGCACCACCATTACATATGGTCAGATGTGGTATTGCATCTATGTACTCAGCAGGAATCAGGTAAAGCAAGGAACCAAGGGAATACCACCTTACTCTATAAAGTATCCGACTCTGACCTTGCTCCTCAAATTGAGCTGTCTATCCTAGCTCTAGAGCCTCAAAATCAGTAGTTCCAACCACATTAAATTCAGTTTTCCCTGGTTTAATCTCTGGTGTGGCAGCGACTGTCAGAAAATGAACAGCAAGAAAAACTTGGAGGTACATCATGGAGTATTGCCTATTCCAATATCTCAATTGTCAAATACTAAACCCATGTTTTAAAAGCTTTGTACTTTGGATAGGAAAAAAATCAAGTAGTAATTGATTTATACTCTGCTCAATCAATTTGATCTACATCTCATATTGGCAAGCTGCATTACATAAAATCCCGGACTGAATCCAAATTCCAGGTCACATTTGATTGCCAGAAGAATTGCACAGCAGTTTAAATGGCAAGGGATCATTCATAAAGGATTGATTATGGCAAGCGTCAAGGAAGAAAGAGTGAAGTTGTGAAAGTTGTGTTAGCCCTGCTAACTGGGCAAGAGGCACTTTTTCAAGTGGTATTCCTCTTATATTTAGCAGGGGAGAGTAATTGTCCCTCTTCACCCCTGCATAGTCTTTCTAGTGGCTGTTGCTGGTGGTCTGCCTTTTTCCTAGATTGCGAGCCCTTTGGGACAGGGAGCCATTTAACTTTATTATTATTACTATTTACCTGTAAACCGCTTTGTGAACTTCATGTTGAAAAGCGGTATATAAGTACCTGTTGATTGATTGATTGAAAAGGGAGGACATTTTTGTTGAATTGTGCGATGTCGTGTATTTGCTCCTCACAGACCATAGGATTGGGCTAGTAGCCACGAAGCTGCTTTATAAAAAAAATTCAAAGTATAATTGAACAAGTTCAATGTTTTTATCTTTTTTCGCTCCTGTCTCGTGAATGTAAGGGAAGCTGTTTCATGTGTGTCATTTCACAGCCTTCTCCAACAAAACTCTCAGGATGCAATGCTAACTTAGAGTTGGGCCGGCACAGTTAGGCCACCAAAGTTTGGCTGGCACAAGGGATACCGTAAAGAATGTTTGGATTACTCTTGGAGTCAGAGAGGCCAGCATGCAGACATGCACCATCCCCCCTGACTCCGAGAGTGGTCCAAATGAGCTTTACGGTGGCCCTTGTGCCGGCTAAACTTTGCTGGCTTAACTGTGCCTAAGGCTAGAATTGCACCCTGAATTTTGCACCAATGACAGCGAGATCACAGCTGTACCCACAGCATTCAAGGACTGCTTTATTTTCTCATTGACTTCTAGCCTATCCACCATCATACATCGCTACAGTTGGCTGAGCCTTTCAAGCATCGTTGGTATCGTTCTTTCAGAATTTACCTAGGCATATTATTAATCAAAATTAAAAATCCATCTGTCAAATCTCAGTGGCGCTGACACCACGAAGAGATCAGGATGATAATTAGCACAGTGAACAATTGAGGCAACGATGTGCTGGTACATAGGCCCACATTGCTAACTGGTGGTTTTGAGCCAAGGTTTGCCTGATTTGTGAACCATCCAACACACTTAGAATAATTTAACATTTTCATTCTAACTTCAATTAGGTACTTGTTTAGCTGATCTAATCCCTGTTAGGAACTCCCTAAACAGATGGCAACAGATGCTTTCTGTGATATTTCACATTCTTTGTTTCTAGGTGAGCACCTGATTGGATCTCAAGCTCCATCGCATCCATCATTTGGCTGAAACCTCTGGAAGCTGCTATTTTCAGATTAAACTGGGCTAATTGACAAAATGTAATCAGAATCTGGAGCATGATTGCACAGGGATGAAAGTAATTATAAATGAAAGATGTAGCAAATAATGTAAAGAACCATTTAAAAATTTTTTGCAATATGTGCCAGTATGAAAACAGAGTTTGCTAACCTAATCCAGTGCTTAGAAAACATGGACCCTAATTTTTAAATTCTTATCTTCCTCACATCCATCCTCAAACTCCATCTCTTTTATAAAGCCACGCTTAACCCAACCACCCCCATGCTCCAATCGCCAGGTGCAATAACATTTTAAGGGTCAAACTCCATGTTACACATGAATGCATGAAGCACAACAGTGCTATACATGACTGTAGGCAACCACAACAGGTCATGCCCAGTGGTGTCATCCTCAAATGACGTTCCGGAACGCTAGGCGGGACATACCGCCTGATTGGCTGCCCGTCCGTGATGTGTCGCTGCCTGACCTGGCTTCGGAGGGGGTGCCCGCTTGCCTGGGGGGGGCGCTGGGTGACTGGGCAAGCAGCAGAGGGGTGCGCCAACCGGAGGGAGCCCGCGCAGCAGGCGGGCAGGCAGTGACACGTCACGGACAGCCTGTCAATCAAGTGGTAAGTCCCGCCTAGCGTTCCGGAACTTAATTTGAGGATGACGCCGCTGGTCATGCCTTTCTTGGAAAACAGTTGTAAGAGGAAGTGATGCGTAACAGAGGGGCGTCAGCAGGGAGCAGGTGCGGAACCCTTCTCTTGCCAACCATGTCCTCCCATTTGCATCCAGTGGCTTGTCCCCAAGTGGAATTCCAGCCAGACATGTTTCTGGAGTGATGAGTGGCAGAATGGAAAAGAAAAACCTAAGGAAGCAGAAGACTTAAGCACCCCCTTCCTCATAGCTTTTCCACTGCAACTCTTCTGCTCCTGACAAATTTTTCAGCCATTAGTCACGCCTACCTGTCTTTTGATCCTGTGTGTACAATAATTGCATTTCCTCACATTCATCCCTTGTTACTCTTGCCCAGAGTTGTCCCCAAATTTGGAGGTTCTGCTTACTCAAAACATCAAAGGAATTTCAAGATAGGTAAAAGGAGATTTTTTGGTTTTAAAAAATCCACCCGATTTCTTGCACCCAACATTTTTGTACTTGTCTGGAGGCCTTTGGGGGTGAATGGAAGGAATGAGGGGGTGAACAGATCATGTGGAGAGCAGAGCAAACAAATCAGTGATGGAGGCAGGGAAGAACTGAAAGTAAAAACTGCAGAGACTAAGGAGGATGTAGGAGAGCTTGAACAGGAATTTGCCCAGGTCATCAAAGGCAGCCATTATCAGAGAAAACCACATGCCCCCATGGGTAGCCCTGGCACATTTGAAGGGGGCCACAGACCTAAAACCATGAGAAATTGATTTTATGTTTATCTGTTCATGTTGTATTCTTGTTTGACTGGGTATGTGTGTGTGATTGAGTGCCCTGGAACCCGAGATAAGCTTCTAATATAAGGGGCTGTACGCCCCCCTCCCCAAAAGGCTGAGAATGGCTGATATAGAGCTTGGGGAAGGTGGACTGGGTGCAATGCTGAAGTAGGTAAAGTGGTATCAGACAGAAAGCATTCCATGCCACAAGGTTGGGGACAGTGTAATTCCCTGACAGTGACAAGCTAGAGATCTAGTCCAGCTTCCTGCAGCTCGCAGCAGTCCACCAGATGCCTCAGGAAACACACAAGACATGTGCATCTCGTTGCCACTCCCCTGCATCTGGAACTCCAAGGTAGCCTACCTCTAAAGTAAGGCGGTTGCACTAACCATCATAGCCTGAAGCCTGCGATGGACTTTTCCTCCAGAAATCTGTCCAGTCCCCTTTAAAAGCATCTAGGCCAGATACCATCACGACCTCCTGTGGCAAGGAATTCCACAGATTAATTACCCGCTGAGTGGACACTCAATTTTAGTGGATGTCCCCTGGTCCTGGTATTGTGAGAGAGGGAAAAGAACCTCCCTCTATCCACTTTATCCATCCCATGCATAATTTTGTATGTCTCAATCAAGTCCTCCATCAGGCGCCTTTTTTCTAGGCTGAAGAGCCACAAATGCTGTAGCCTTTCCTCATATGGGAGGTGCCCCCATAATCATTTTGGTTGCTCTCTTCTGCACCTTCTGTAGTTCCCCTATATCTTTTTTAAGGTGTGGCAACCAGAACTGTACACAGTACTCCAGATGTGGCCTTACCATCGATTTGTACAGTGGCATAATAATATTAGCCGTTTTATTCTCAACCCCTTTTTTGATTATCCCAAGAATGGGATTTACCACTGCCGCACATTGGGTCAACTCTTTCATTGAGTTGTCTACTAGCACTCCAAGATCTCTCTCCTGATCTGTCACCGAAAGCTTAGAAACCATTAGCTTATAGCTGAAGTTTTGATTTTTTGCCCCAGTGTGCATCACTTTACACTTGTCTACATTGAAACGCATCTGGCATTTGACTGCCCATTCCCCCAGTTTGGAGAGATCCCTCTGGAGCTCTTCACAATCCCTTCTGGTCTTCACCACCCGGAAAAGTTTTGTGTCATCCGCAAACTTGGCCACCTCGCTGTTTATGCCCGTCTCCAGGTCATTTATGAACAAGTTGAAAAGCATGATTCCCAAGACGGAGCCTTGGGGCACTCCTCTTTTCACCTCTCGCCATTGTGAAAATTGTCCATTGACACCCACTCTTTGCTTCCTGCTCCCCAAGCAGTCATGTAGCACATCAAGGAATCTGGTCTCTCTTTCTTGACCAGAGCACCAGTTGACCCAGTCGATATGAGGGTAATTGAAGTCCCTCATGATTACAACCCTATCCCTCTTTGACACCTCTCTGATTTGTTTCCTCATTTCAAGGTCCCCTTCAAGTTTTTGATCCGGAGGATGATAGCACACCCCCACTATTACATCACCCTTTGGGCCCGGTAGTTTAACCCACAGTGACCCTATGGTGGTGGTGGACCCACCTTCAGTTTCTACCCTACTGGATTCTACCCCTTCATTGACATAGATGGCCACCCCACCTCCAACACGCCCCTCCCTGTCCCTCTTATAGAGTTTATAGCCTGGGATTGCAATATCCCACTGGTTCTCTGCATTCCACCAGGTTTCCATTATGCCCACTTTATCAATGTTATCCCTAGTCACCAAACATTCCAGCTCTCCCATCTTTGCTCGGAGACTTTGGGCATTTGCATAGAAGCACCTGTATATGGGGTCCCCCAAGAAAGGTCTGTTCTTCAATCCCTTATCCCGGCCTTTCTTTCTACTGGACCGGTTGTCCCATCTCTTATGTTTAAAATCTGCTCTGCCACCTTTTTAATGTTATGCACCAGCAGCCTGGTTCCATTCTGGTTCAAGTGAAGCCCATCCCTCTTGTACAGGCCTGGCTTGTCCCAAAATGTTCCCCAGTGCCTAACGAATCTAAACTCTTCCTCCCGACACCACCGTCTCATCCACACATTGAGACCCCTGAGCTCTGCCTGCCTAGCTGGCCCTGCATGTGGAACAGGTAACACTTCCAAGAACGCTACCTTGGGGGTCCTGGCTTTCAGCATTCTGCCTAGCAGCCTAAATTTGGCTTCCAGGACCTCCCAGATACATTTGCCCACATCATTGGTGCCAACATGCACCACGACAGCTACCTCCTCCCCAGCACTCTCTACCAGCCTATCTAGACGAGAAGTGATGTCCGCAACCTTCGCACCAGGCAGGCAAGTTACCATGCGGTCCTCACACCCATCACATGTTCCTGACTATAGAACCCCCTCTCTATGTTCCTGACTATAGAATCCACCACTACAAGCAGCTCTCGACCACCATCCCTCTGAGGAGCATCTGTAGTGCGACTGGATACAGGCTCGTCACTGGAAGAAGGGGTCCCCACTGGGGGACTGCTTCCCTCCATACCAGGTTGATGTCCTCCAGCACTCCTTTCCCCAGCTGCTGAGGAGCTGCCCATCTAAGGGTGGGACAAAGCCTGCAAGTCCCCGAAAGTCTCACCATGGACCCTTGCAGCCTGCCTCTGCTTCTCCAGGTCCGCAACCAAGGCCTCTAGGGAGCAGACTCGTTCCCTAAATGCTTGGAGCTCCTTGCACCGAGGACACACCCACGACTTATGCCCCAGAGGCATATAGTCATACATGTGGCACTCTGTGCAAAACACTGGATAGCCCCCACCCAACTGCTAGCTCTCTGACTGCATGCCTATGTTTGTTTTTCAGTTCTACAAGGCTCTGGGTCCCTGGCTTCCTCGCCCTGCTGCTTAACTCGCCCAGATGCATAACCCGCGTGTCTCGGCTCACACTTCGTCACAACGAGGCCACTTGCACTCAGGGATGAGTACTGCCAATGCTGGGTTCAAAAGGACTGGGCCCTGAGATACAGGAAGCTGGACTAGTGAGGCTGTTCTTAGTCAATTAAGGAAAAAACATGTGGCTGGTATTTTTGTAATATGCCTACTATGTTGGGTTGTGATAAGAATGATGATAATTTTCAGAGAATAGCAAATCACATAACTATCCCTCTCCAAGTGCTATATATACCTATTATATAGATTTCATTCAGGAACCACTTCACCAGTAGGCCCCATTGATTTTGTTCATCTTGCATTCCAACATGTACTAGACTCCAGTAACTAGAGATTATGCTATCCAGCATCATACTTGGAGCGGTTTCTGTTTACTTGGGCCATGGCGTTTACAGCTTGTTGAGAAGTTACAGCTTGTTGACGCAAGATTGATCCATTCTGATGCATGCAAAAACACAGCTTTCTTTTACTGTATCATTTTTCTTGGCAAGGGCAAGTGATGGAGGCCTGACTGCCCAGTTTTCCTGTACATGAGGTCAGCAGGAAGAAATGGAATGCTTCTTTGTCCTACACCTATTTTCTCTTCTGTAGTTTTCAGCCTTGATTTTGCCCTTTTATGGCCCACTCCTAACCTCATGGTACACCAGTGTACTGTGAGGTCCACAGTCAAGGCAGCCTCTCTGACAGACTCTCACAGTCTGTGCAGCACTCCGACTGGTGCAAGAATCAGAAAGGCATACGCTACCAGCAGCATAGCACGGGGCATCCACTGGTTCAGGTGGGGATGAAACAGGGTAAGGTGGGGCTGGATTGTGGCCTCAGTCCAGTTTCGAGTATTAAAAATTTTCCTGCTTGATGATATCACTTCCAGCAATGACATCACTTCCAAATTAATGACATCACTTCATGCAGACACCAGAACCACTAACATGCACTATAATAATCAATCTGCTCTGTGGGAACTTTGATATGATGTGTAACTCTTATTCCTGAAGTGTGGATGGTATGGCTTAAATTGTGGGGAGGCTGATGGGTGAAGGATAATTTCCTGAGACAACTCAGATGTGAGAATTTTCTCATTTTATCAGAACTTTCTCTACATCATGGTTTGTGGCCTTCTCAGCATTGTTGAATTGACTTCTCTCATTTTTCATTTCTTCCTTCATACTTTCCTGACAAATGTAAGCAGAAGCCTAACAGCATTTTCAGCAGTGGCATTTGTCACGAGTTGTCATGTTGCTTGTAAACTCTGGGTCTTTGTAAATATAATGGCTCTGTAAAACTCAATGAATCAAGTCTGCAGATAGAATTCCCAAAAGACTTCTATCACACTGCTGCCCTAACATCAGGGTTTAATCCTATAATGCAAAACATTTTAAAGAACAATGCCAGTATACCAATTATCCTAGACCCAACTTTGTTATTTCAGTGAAGCTGAAGGAATATATTCACTGCACTAGCATCTAAATGGCCACATGCCCCAGCCAGAACATTTCCTTGCGCTTAAGGTGGAGTGCCAGACAAAACTTCATCACTTTTGATCCAAAGTCAGGTGTATTGTATCTTCAATAGCTAACCGTCCTTCTTCCTGACTCCCAAGCATAGTTTAATCCTTATAAGATACAGTTAGATGCAACAATAAGAAATTAGACTATTTTGCTTTCAAATTTGCTTAGGATGTATTTTCCTCATAAGGAGAAACATCTAAAGCAAAAAAAAAAGTGAATCAAATTCAAAAGAACAGAAGTTGCATCAAAAACCATAGCTGGATCAAATCAATTTCCCCATAGTCAAAGCCATTTTTTTTTTAATCTGTGATGTTGGAGATTATCCGTTTTCCCAACAGGAGCAGGGTGCTTCTAACAATATTTAGGGCACGGTTGCAGAGTTTTTCTAACTTAAAATTGGAGTCACAATCCCCTATTCAGATATGTGAAGTATCTACCTGTAGTTATAAAATGTCTTGTTTCAATGTCTGTGAAATGATTTATTTAAAATGTTACTTTTTTGTTTAAATTAATAATTTAATTGCAAAGTGTCTTTTGCAATAAGTTGTGTGTGTCTGACAAGACCAGAGTAATTACCCTTGTGTGGGCCCCCAATTGGCTCAAAGTTGACACCACCCTTGAGAAAACTGCAATACTAGTTTTAGCAGATTGTGCTGTGTGTGCCATTATTCCAGAAATAGCTGGCATCTCCCTACCTCAACAACGAACTTGATGTTTCTGCTTTTTGTAAGTAAACTGCTCACATTCTGGCTTGGATGCCGCTTGGCAAAGACGCCATACCCTGCCCATAAAAGAAAAGGTTGTGTAAGCCTCTTTCTGGGATTACAGGGAAAGTTCGCAATGATTGAGTCATCTTAAACTAGTAGGGGGCAGAAGATTTAGCCGAGAGGGTTAATGCCTCCGTTTGCCCGAAGATAACACCTGAAGATCTCAAGGTCGTGAGCTCGGGACTGCAGGAAGTCTCTGAGAGCGGCAGACCTTGCAGCTGCGGCTGATTAGAAGCTGAGCTTCAGCTGCCTCGTGGAAGGAGGAGTGTGCTAAGAGTCAGCTGCGTCTCTGGTGAGAGCAGGGAAGCATCAGCCAGCAGAAGACAGACGGGTGGCTAAAGAAAGAAGGCTAAATCCAGAAAGGAAGATCTGAATGTGTGTAGTTCTTGAAAGACAGAACATTTCTGTAAATTGTAAAAACCTTCGGGTTTATGAAAAGTCTGCCTATGTAAACCGCCTTGAGTTGTAATCACTAGAGAAATCTAGTGATCTTAAGAAAGGCGGTATATAAATACATGTATTATTATTATTATTATTATTATTATTAAACTAGATATAGCAGGAGCTGCTCTTGCTGCAGTATCTTTGCTCTTTTGTGTTTACTATTGATTTGGTGGCAACAGAATGTCTACAGACCGGTAAATACAATTTAGAAAGCAAGACAACTAGCCCAGCAAAAATAGTTACTTGGATTCTGGCAGTGAGTCATCTTTTTTTGCAGGTGCCGATATCTTTTGGTTGGAGTAACCAAATAAAATAGGGTTGCAACTTAGGCCCTCCCATTTCTAATACATCTGAAACAGTAGCCCCCCCCATTTCCCTATTATAATTAAAATTTGCAGTAGGAAGGCATGCTAATTTTGGCTTTTTGTCATAGTATCTCTGTGTGCTTGGCGATAGGCAGGGTTTTTTTTGGTTGAACACCACATAAAAACACCTCTTGGGGTTTAAAATATTTGAATACAAACATAGAATACCACATTTTGGTGTTTAAGATATTTTCCGGACATTAAAATACATTACTTTTCCCAATTAGAAATACTGTGGCTGCATCTGCTGACACTATCTCACCTATATCATCTACCTAGTGTACTTTTAAAGCATTTAAAATTAATACAAATGAGAACTTGGAATGAGAATGCAGAATAAAAACACATGCAATTTGCTATTTTATTCAAGAAATTTTGGGGAAAATATCACCAAAAAACACACCCCTAACCTTAGGGATCCAACTTTGTTTAGTGTTAGGGGCCACCATGTAAATACGCCAAGCAGACAGTGAGAATTCTAGACTCCACTTCCTGTTAGCATCCTCACTGTTGCCTCCTCTAGCATTACTCTAACAGCTACAATTCTAGTGGTTCAGCTGTCTGCTTCCTTTTCCAAAAAGCTTCCGTTTGCAAATAAAAAGGCGAGTCATGAGCATGACATAAAGGGAGGGAAATTTGAGAGTGGCGGATAAGTGAGACGCCTGTGTAAATTGTTTCAATTTTATTTGAGTTTTTGTCTGACTAAGGTGGTGCAAATGCATATGGGGTATTTTATTTGAATTTCTGGTATAAAAATCAAATCCACGAAGGAGGAGGAGCAGTAGTTGGCAGGTAACTAGCTAAGGGCACACTACGTCAGGCACTCCGCAGTCATGGGCCGGCCCCGCCCATCCTTCCAAGTGAAAAGGGGGCAAAAGAAATTGTACCATTAATAAAACAGGCTTCAGTAGCATATTTCTAAAATAACTCCACTAAAAATACAGAGGAATCAAAATTCAGTGTCCAGTAACTCTTGTGAGGTGACCTACATAACTGGAATGTATAAAAACATAAAACCTTTTGGAAGGGAAAGGAAAGAATTTTGAAAATGCAATGTTGTCATAGTAACCAAGGGTTGGACCAATATGAGCAGGAGCCCCCTTTCTAAAAGATGAGTTGAAATTTAAACCAAACTGAACACTCCAGGCAAATTATGAGAAAGACTCACATGAACAAGTCCAGAGATCACTGGAAGCTATTGTCACCATTTCCCTCCTTCCTCTCAAGGTATCTAAAGACAGCATCACTGGAGATTCTCAAAGAGACCAACAATGCAATCCTGTGTCTATTCAGAAGTAAGCCCCACTGAGTTGAATAGGACTTACTCTCAGGTAAGTGGGCATAGGATTGCAGCCTGAGATGAGATTTGATCTGAAACAGACTGCAATGAAAGCTAAAGCTGCAGTCCTATACACTTTTATCTGGGAGCAGATCCCATTTAATTCTGAGTAAATTTAATTTGATTCTAAGTAAACACACATATGGGACGTGGTGGCACTGTGGGTTAAACTGCCAAGCTGTTGACCGGAAGCCTGGCAGTTCGAGACCACGCAACAGAGTGAGCTCCCGTTGCTTGTCCCAGCTCCTGCCAACCTAGCAGTTCGAAAGCACCTAAAAATGCGAGTAGATAAATAGGTACCACTTCGGTGGGAAAGTAACAGTGTTCCATGTGCCTTGGTGTATAGTCATGCTGGCCACATGACCACAGAAGCTTGTCCTACGACAAACGCCTCTTCAGCTTAGAAATGAAGACAAGCACTGCCCCTACAGTTGGTCATGACTAGACCATACGGTCGTGGGGAAACCTTTACCTTTAAACATGCATAACCTTGGGCTGAGTGAGAAGGAACTGGTAGACAGCAGCTGTAGATTTGCTTAGAAAACTCACACTGCAACTGAAAACTCAACAGCAGCTGATGTTGCTTGCAGCAGAATACTACATAACCTCACCCAATGCTCAAAGCTGCATACAGGCATGCCTCAGTATCCACTGGGATTCTGTTCTGGACCTTCTCATGGATAGCTGAAACCGTAGATACTGGGAACGCCTTTTTAAAGATAAGGGAATATCAGTGGTTTTGCTGCAATAAGGTTAAAAAAAGATTTGTTTAATGTTCCCCTATCTTTTTAATAGGCATCCCAGAATCCACGGTATCAGTGGGTAACTGAAACTGGATATCAAATCAGTGGATACTAGGGATACCTGTATTTGTGAATGCAGTGTTTCTCAAACTGTGGGTCAGGACACACTAGGTGGGCTGCAAGCCAATTTCAGGTGGGTCACATAGCACCTAGCACAGCCATCATTGAAAATATGGGAAGATGGGACACTGGACTAATAATAGACTGGAATGGTCTGCAGGCCTGTCTGCATATTACCTTAATACTGACCTTTCATGGAGCACTGCTATAGGTGGTAACCCAAGAAGTGTGCTTGAAAGAGCTCGCCTTACTCATGTCTGAGCATGAACGATGAAGTTCCTTTATGACAGAGCTGTTTTCTAACTTTGATTATTGCTCTTTAAGAACGATGGTGAAAACTTGTTCTGAGTGGTTGGCTGGCACTGATTATTTTCATTTTTGGTTAATAGCAGGTTGGACGTCTATCTTTACCTGTCTTGCTATTATAATTTTGGACTAGGGATCATTTCCATAGTCAGTAGTTACAAATGTGACTGGAAGAGGCTCATTTTGCAAACCACAATGACGCCAATACATTTCTATTCAACACAGTATGCAGAGAAGGTCGTCTTAAAAATATGTTATGCTTTTGGCAATTCTTCTGCAGATGGAAATTCATTCTGAATCATTACCTTTTTTCATTGTGACGCATTAGTGGTTAAAGCAACATCTCTCTCTTCATGGTTTATGGATTACCTAGTTCTGTATTTTGCTTTCCTCAAATATATATAGAGTGTGTTGCATTTTTAAGATATACAAAATAAACCAATATATCAAGTTGGTGTCTCTTACACCAGCTATAGCTATTACTATACAGTAGGTCAAGTTGTTTCTTTACTCTCAGGGTTTTCAGAAAATACCAACTTGTGTTAATTTCTTCCAAGTTCTGTAATATCTAGTTCTTATTGCTCAATGGTGTGGGGAAATCTCTTCTAAATGGGTAGCTTTGCTACACATTTAGCATTTAAAATAAAAAAAATTTTTGTCTATATATCAGTTTTATATAAATGTACAGCTTAAGCTATATTTTTTTGTTTTAAGATGAGGAATCTTAGTAAGTTTGGGGTCTTTACTCCAATTCAGGTTTATAGCAGTTTTTAAATAAAAAAAATCTTAGTTTCTGTGTTCCGCTATGAAGAATTTTAAATAACATCAGAATCATGCAGGATGTCCTGATCAATAGTAGTTTCTTTATGCATATACTCAGACACACCTTTGAAAGCAAAAATCACAGATACTGGAGTAGGGAGAGAACAAGGCTTTTCTTCATACGTGGTGGACATCTTGTATTGGCAAGGACTTGTAGTCCTTCCAGGTCTGATTCTATGACCCAGGAAACAACAGAATGGGGCATATTTTAGTGACGAAGGCATATGATAACCCGATTACTAACGGACATAAGAATATATATATATATTAAGGAGCTAAATCTGAGTTTGCTACCACATATACATTTAACAAAGAGCTACCGCTACACTTGAATTATGTTTGGTGCATTAAAAAGCCTATTTACAACCTTGATACAAGCAAAGCAACCACATAGTCCTCTCCCCTTTCTAGCATCCCGTTCTCCCATATTTTCAATATGGCTGCTCAAGGTGCTTCGTGTCTCACTTGCAATTGGGTCCCGACTCACTGATGGATCCCAACCCCACAGTTTGGGAACCACTGCATTTGTGCACACAAAGCAAGGAGCTACTGCTTATTTGGGTTCCAAATCTCTTTTATCCAGTAACATTTAAAGGGTGGGGTGGAATCCAGGGACAAGTGCTAATTTAAAGACAGTTTGCAATTGCTTCACATGATCTGAGCAGTGTGTTCTAAAATCACTGTTTGTGTGTAATCCAAGTTCTACACTGCGCAATTCTAACACTGCAATTCTAACACCACTGTGGTCTGTGGTTCGTGGTTCAGCATGCTACTTCAGTAATTCTTAAAGACTTCTGCTTTGATTACCTGCTTGGGTTTGCTCTCGAAGTACATATGCAGAATAACCCTAAACATTAAAAGTCTGGACAAAAAGTTCAGCACCAACTCTTTGAAATGAATCTGAATAAGCAACATCAAGAGGTTAAATGGGTTTACTGAGGTGCACGTCCCACTAAGTTTATTATTATTTATTTGATTTAAATCCCGCCTTTCTGCCCCATGGGCACCCAAGGCAGCTAATGGGACTCATTCCTTAGTATGTTTAAGATTGCACATACTTGGCGCCACAGCCTTGGTGACAATTAGTTACGGTTAGCCAATTAAAATGACCCTGGTTGACTTAGGAGCCAAGCTGCAATTAACTGAACAAAGCCAGATCTTATGGAGTATTTCCTTAGGGTATAGCAGCAGTAATTATTCCCAGTCCATTTTGTACATGTACAGGGCTGCGTATAATTAAAAGTCTAATTCACCAAAATCTAATTCTCTCCATAAGAACCACCCTGCTTGGATGATCAGACCAAAAGTCCACCTCGTTCAGCATCCTGCTTTCCACAGTGGCTATGCAGCTGCTACTGTGAAGTCCACAAGCAGAGCACGAAGGCAACATTTAGCAAGTGTCTTGCTCAGTTGTTTTATGCCCTCTTGAGCTGTGGTTTTATATCACTGCTTCTAAATTGAGTTTAAATATTTTCAATTTATCATTATCCACCTTGAGCCTTTTACAGTATATGGAGACACACACTTGAATCAACAAAGCATCTGTCCAACTGAGTCCCCCTCCCACCGCTTCCGTGAGCAGATTCTTCTTGCTGGTTCAGGAAGGAAGCTGATGTATCCGAGGTGGTTCTCAACCTACCTTTTTTCAAGTACGCGCATATTTAGCTTCCCAAATGTATTAAGTGTTTTCTTTCTGATTCACTTTGCTATTTGAAAGAGCCTGAGAAATAACCCAACTTATTGCTGTGTTTTTAAGAAGGCAGCAGGCTCTGGTGTCCAAACAGCACTTCTGGTGTGTCTCAGACAGATTGACATTCTAAAAAATTTGAGAACCACTGCACTAAGGTATTATGTTGGCTAATGGAAGGACCGTTGCTTTCACCACTTGCTCTGATGGACATGCTAATCCAGCCTTTTGTGGTTTTAGTGGATTTATAATGCTATGTAAAATAAATTAGCTTCAAAATCTGAGGAATTCAAGAGGACCCAAGTATTGTAAAAACAAAAATAAAAATTTTATGTTGATGTTGCTTAAAGGATGTATAATGAATGTACTCATTTATATTTTATTCTGTGAGTTACTCTGCCTTGGATTTATGATGGATTCCACCTCTTCAACTACTGTACATTTAAGGGAACAATGCTTTCCACTCGTAACTTCTTGAGAAAGATAACACTTAACTGCAGATTGTTCTCAGTAATCAGAAGCTTGCCGAGTTAGTTTTGATATTGGGCCCCTGCTGCTTCCTAAAACAGTGTTGCTCCAGCAGAGGAATACAGTACAGTAATTGCAATTCAACAGTAGCTACTCAAAATCCTAAAAGCACATCTTGGAACATGATGTGCTCCTTATTCCCACATGCAAGTAGAAGCTGCTGGGGGGGGGGGGCAGGACTACTAAGTTTGTGTTTTTGCAAGAGAGTAATAATTTTTGATAATTTACACACAGAGAACATGGAAAAATATTGGCTGCCTTTGCAGCTTCCTAACTGAATGGATCCTATTTTCATTTACAAAGATCAGTATCTTACACCAGTATATTCCAATTCTAAGATGCTCACATGTGCGCGCACACACCTATATACGCACCAGAGGCTGGTCATTGTTTCTTAAATTGGTTTGGGTCTAGGACACATCCACTGACCATTAGCAAGGAATCAAAGAAACTGATGGGGCTGCCCCGCAGTCACCTTTCTGGCAGCTCCTTAAAGACGTTCATCTCCAGAGAAGAGGCAGAATAAAAGCAGCTCAGACCAAAGAGATCATGTTCACTTCTCAGAGACCTAGACAGACCACCAATGACCTGAGATGTGTTTGCTGCTTTACGATGTCTTTGGTGAAATTTTTGTTTTGAGTTATGTTAAACTATTAAACATCTTGACAGTATATAAAATAAACACAATAAGACGGTAACTTAAAAGCCCTTATAAGAAATAGCAGGGCCAATATTGTGATGTTGGTGGCACCACATGTTTAAGCACCCCATATAGGTGGAGCTGATTTAACAAAAAAAGGACATGGGTGAGAAGAGGTGAATCCTCTCCTCCATCATGAACTTTTCTCTCAAGCAGGCTGACATCCAGTATCAAAGCTCCAACTCCGACCTTGCTACACAACAGCCTACAGCAGTTTTCAAATGTTTGCAACTGGGGGCTCCCTTGAACTACTGGGCCGTTGGCCGTGGCTCCCCATTAAGGGTTACAATCCTTGCGGTCACCATTCAAGCTTACCTTTGGCAAGTTTGAGAACTTGCTGTTATTTTTACCAAATCAGAAGCTGTTGATTGGACTGGTGAAAAACAGACTCCTCAAAGTGAAGGGAACAAGGAATAAAATTAGGAGCCAGTTCAAGTGGTTTGGCCATTGACAGATGCACATGGTGACCACAGCATCACTTAGAGCAACTGTGATCTCTGGTCCACCAGACTGAGCATGTTGTACAAATGCCACACAGCCTTTTAACACAGGACTTATGGTGGTGTTCTGCAACTGAAATACCAAATAGTTTTTGGACTGAAGATCTATTAAAACAAGTCTGTCTTGGGGATTCCAAGAGGAAGGCAAACCATAGTCCAAAAGAGAAAGTGTGTGTAACTATATATTTCATACAAGCTCATTCCATGGAGTTCACATCTCTGGCAAGGGATACCTGCAGCTGTTACAACCCAGGTTCCCCTTGAGCATTCAAAGCTACAAGGGGAAAAGCTAATAGGTTAGGAATAAGCAGCCTTCAAGCATACAGCTTCAGAGTCTGCCGTGCGATGTCCAATAAAGGATTATGAGGTTATTTTAGAACAGCTGTTTCCAAAGCCTCATTTGTAGACCCACAAAATACTGCCCAGTTACCATGCCTGGAAAAATGCAATGTTTTCAAGCAACTATATTAGTTATGCTGAAAAGTTGAGATACTTAATACAAACACAATTACACAAGGTTAAGTGGTCCATGAACAGCTCAATATTAAGCTCTTAAACAGCTGCTTTTGGTGGGGGTGACACATTTGAGAAGTGTATAGGAAATTGAAAGGCAGGTTTTTAAACAAGCAAGATTTAATAGAAGTTACCAGATATTTGACAATAAAACACGGAAGAATAAGACTGGCAGCCCAATTCTAGCTTGTGCTGGCACAGCCAGGCCTGCTAGCCTGGTTTTATCCAGCACAGGTTTTAGGAGCCAGGTAGAGGTCTCTACCTCAGGGACGTGGTGGCGCAGAGGGTTAAACCGCTGCTGCTGGGCTTTCCGACCGGAAGGTTGGGTGTTGAAGACTGCGCGATAGAGTGAGCTCCTGTTGCTTGTCCCAGCTCCTGCCAACCTAGCAGTTGAAGAGCACCTAAATGCAAGTAGATAAATATGGACCACTTTGGTGGGAAAGTAACGGCGTTCTGTGCACTATGGCGTATAGTCATGCTGGCTACATGACCACAGAAGCTTGTTCCACTGAAGCTTTTTCTATATATTATAGTTCATTGTTTAGTTAGAGTGACAAAGACTAGAGGGCTCCTGAGGTTTTGCTGGTGATCATGAAGGAAAAATTTCTGAAATTCTGCTCCCCATAAAACAAGGTATCTCAACAAAAATTCCATGTACTACAGTAGGATTAATCAATACATGATTTCCTCCGCATCTAGTGGTGGTCCTCTCCCCCCCTTGTGCAACTTTTCAAAGAAGAATAATCTTTTACACCACAATCCAAACCTGCACTGGAACAAGTGGGCCAGCTGGCCCACACTGTATCCAGGTTAGAGTTGGATGTGGCTGGACTGCAACTCTTGAGTAAGGGAAATTTTCCCTTATAGTATCACACAGCAGCCACACTAGTCAAGCTACTTGGATTTCTGCCAACAAAATCACCAACAAAAACCCAAGCAATCCAGGTGAGGACAAACATGCCTGGATCTTTTATCTGGTCTAAGGCCCAGGCTGGTCCCAGCCCATCCCCTGGCCCAGTCCACCCTGTGACCTGTTGGCGTCATCTCCCACTGTAGTCCCTAGACAGGCATGTAGAATTGGGTAAGGAAACTACTGAACGGCATCCCTTTGACACCAATTGTGCCATTTTAATATCAAAAGTCAGAACTCACCTGACAGCTCCTAGGTAATTGCTAGGATTGTGAGATCAATACCAAAAACTCATTCCTTTTTAATGATATTTTAGTTCATGTTTTTAAAAACATTGGTTGCAGTACAATACTTTGACATACATTTAACATAATGCACCCAATTTACACACAAACCAACAAAAACTAAAATAACTCAATACTGTATTTTTAAAATGGGAACAGCTGCAACAGCTAAGATTTAGCTACGTTATTGTTCTGGCACTCTCCAACCAAGAGAATAGAGATACAAGTATTCAATCCATCTGTCAGATCAAGTGATAATTCTGAGTGAAATATTTCAACACCATCAGTTATGAATATTTAATGGAAATCAAAAAGATCTTTATTTCAGATGAGTCAGCAAAATCACTTTAAGTTGCTGTCAGAATACTATACTCAGTAATCAAACAACCCTTTAAACCCAGAAAGACTCAATTCCACAATGAAGCAGAAAAAAATACATTAACTGCCAAGTGAACCCCTGCTCTATAATCCTCAGTTGTAGCAAGCATGCATCTTGGAACCTGGGGAGTATATGTGTGGTTGTGTATGGGGGGGGAGGCAATTAAGCATCCTTGCTTCTTCCAGTTCATGCCAGCACTACCATTTTAGACATTCAGAAAGATCCAGAATACCATACCCTGAGCTGCTGTCAAATGTGCCTAACTGGATATTGAAAATTAAGCCATAACCAGAGTTGCCTATAACTACAAGTTATTCTAGCAGTGAGAATTACAGAGGAATGGTACTCTTGTCCTAATAAGGTTTAGATGGAACATTCATTTAACTGTTGCAGAGGGGAAAGCTTGAAGTGCAAAGCAGAATTTAAGAAATTAAATTCTCTCAAGATGTGCCTTTAAGAGTTGAAATGAGAACATAAAAGTGAAAGATCACAAGCAAATAGGTTTGAATAGAAAAAGACTTGTTAACTCCAAAGTTAACTCAAAAATTCTGTTAATTTATGGACACTACTTCTGCAATTAGTATTAATTTAGCAACATCACTATGGTGCTTTGCAAAGTAGGACCAGGTCCAATCCCTGCCTCAAAAGAATGTTAATTTAAAGTTCAGTGTAGATTGAACAGAGGAAGACATGGAAAGCCAAGGTCGAGAAACAGGGAAACTATGTATGTTTACTTCTATTTACATACTCGGGCGTCATAGTAGGAATGGTTCTCAAACTGTGGGTCTGGGACCATCAGTGGATTGTGACCCAATTTCTGGTGGTTCATGAAACTAACAGCAGATTATGCTATGTGCATCAAGGGTTAAACAAGCTGCCCAATCACCATTATACCTCTTGGCATTTATAAGTCAGGCAACAGTCTCTGAAAAATGTGAGAACCATTGTAATAGGGTATAGGGATTAAGCGTCCCCATTGTTACATAGAGAAAGTGGATTTTCAGAGGGAATTTAAAGGAAATAAGTTGGCATCACATGAGCATTATGAGAGGCAGTTCCAAGTATAACGGTAATTGTCAGACTCATCCAAGAAATAGGAAACCTTTGAAGGGCTGATGGTGCTAATGCTGAAATAGTGAATGTTATGGGAAGGAATGCATTAAGAGGACAACCATAGAAGGTTTTGAAGGCAAGGAGTTTGTGTGGAATCCAGGGGCAGGTTGAAAGCCAAGGTACAGAGATAAGGAAGGAAATCATATGGCCAGAATGACAAGAGGGGTTTGTTTAGATAACAGAGTTCAAATAGAGGCAAAGTGGTCAAAATGAGAGATAGCTAGAACATGAACCAGCATTTTCTTAAGAGGCGTATTTTTCACAATGCTAGAAGGAAAGATATGATTTAGCAACAGATTAGATGCGAAAGGAGAAAAGGCAAAGCCAAGGTTTTCTGTTTGACCAGCAGACAGCAGCAGACAGCAATGTCATTAGTGAAATGAGGATATAACAAGGACCAGAGGACTTGGAGGAAAGGCAATAAGCTTTATCTTGGACATGCTAGTCTGGTTCAACACTATGGAGATGTGCTTAAGGGAGCCACCAGTTCATGCATAGAGCTTCTGCCATCTCTTAACAAAACCAGCTTCACAATACTTACAAATTCAAAGAACTGTGGTTTCTAAAGAGAGAACAAGCCAAGATCACATTTCAGTTTGATATTCTGGTTTATTCCACCTTTAGTTACAACTGCAGTTCCCTGAATGTCTAGGAAACATGGAACTGTGGATTATTCTTAAAGGGAAACTAGTAGCTTTTACTTCCCCTTTTTCATGCATACACTTAGTGCTCTCTTAGGTTCATTCACATAGTGCCAAATCAGCAATTTTCAACCTCTCTCATCTCACAGCGCAATGAGAAGATACTAAGATTGTCAAGGCACACTATCAGTTTTTTTACAATTGAAAGGCACAATGCACACTGCCTGCAGGGGCTCACACACCCCAATGGCTCCACTAACAAATGACCCCCTCCCCAAACTTCCACAACACACCTGCAGACCATTCATAACATACCAGTGTACCATGGCACAGCAGTTGAAAATTGCTGTACTAAATTGTGGTTTGTATCTGGCCCATGGAGTTTAAAACTATGAAGCATCCAACTGGAAATAGACAGGGAACTCGAAGTAATGAGATAAGGAGGCAGACTAGGCATCAGTGTAATAAGAAATACTAAGAGCCTTAGAATTTCATTACCCAGCCACATTGAAACTCTACAGATGTTCCAACAGTATGACCGCAAAACCAAGAGGCCAAAAAGAAAGAAACCCTTAGGCCCTAATAAATGAAACAGTAAACAAGTTTATTTGTTATGTTCTACAGAGAAGAGCCCCGCATCCAGACTGTCAAATAGAAAGTTAAATCCATCCTACACATATCCAGATTACCATTTCTTCCCAGTTAATAGTTAAAGAGACAGGACAATAACATAATTCCTTTGAATTCCAATAGCAGGTGACATTAGGAAATAGCCAACCAAACTCTGTTTCAGACTGAAAGCAGACACTTTTCCTAAAGCTACATAATTCAAGGATTACTCTTTTTATGCTAATCATCAACTCTCCTTCATTCATCTAAATCCCACCCATCACCACACTGCAGTATATATTGCTTTTTTCTGCCATTATTCAAATCCCACCCACCATCACACTGCAGTATATACTGCGTTTTTCTGCTATTATTCAAACCCCACCCACCATCACACTGCAGTATATACTGCTTTTTTCTGCCATTATCCAACATTACATACAGTCCTACACAAATGCAGGCTTTCTCCAGTTACCAATATGCCCTGTATTCTGTTGGGGAGTTATCCCAAATGCTTTGAGTCCAGGAATGAAGTTCAGATAGATGAAAGTCATTTCTTTTTTTGGAAAAGCAGGGAGATGATAGCATACACACTAACTGAAATCAAGCTAATTTCCAAAAATACTGATGCAAAAAAATAAATTGAGTGATCACACCGAACCATAAAGACAAATAAGCAGACTTTGCCATCTGTTGCCACAAAAGCAAAAGGTTTTGCACAACTTTCCAAAGTCAAATGAAGGGGCTCATTTCCAAACCATAGTCCTGCATATTAAGTTAAGATCTGAAAATTTAGGATTTGCCTGATCATAAGCAGCCACCATGACTTCAAATTGGAGACAGCATTTGAAACTGACAATCTGAATAGCTTCACATAGTCAATGGGCAGGATCTTGAGTTGCTTGCTCCAGAGGAAGAGAAACTCTAGGTGTTGTAATTAACCTGGTTCAGCAGATATCCAAACACTATTTCAAGTTATGCTTTGTTCAAACAGATCTGGTGTTGGGCACACACAACTGGAGGCTCAAATAAAAGCAGCAGGACAGTCAAGGCATAATATGTCCTGAGCCATCTGTCACCAAGTTCCACAGAAAGGCTGGAATGGAGGGTCTGATGAATAGCAAGGGCTATTTGTGCCATGCATTTACAAAATGCTAAGTAAATATGCAAACCCCAAACCATACAGTACATAGATGGCAGGCAATTAAAGTAATAGCCCTCTGCTGTTGGGAGGAAGGAGAGAATGGTAAATGTCTATTATTGTAAGTGAAATACACACAATTTACATTTAAAAAATGAAACCCCCTTATAAAAAGATATACTAAGACAAAGCCACAATAAGTTAGTGTTTCCATAAAATGGCATGCTGTTTTGTTCCCCATTCTACGCATGATTACTGTCTGTTAAATCCTAAATATTGACAGCATAATTGTATAACTGAGGTACATTAGTTTAGAAGCACTGTAAAAAGGTTAATTTTTCTCTTCCAGTTTTTTTTCTTCTTCATCTCCAAAGAAGAACAATGGAAACATCCCTAAAAGGCAGCCAATGGCCACTCCGATAGCCTTCCCCTAAAAAAAATAAAAGAAAGAATGTGTTGTCACAATGCAGTTAACCAACTAAGGACAAGTTCAGATACTGAAATAGTAGCATGGTGGGAGGCCCTGGCTTTCAGATTGCTGGCCCACTAAGCACAGCAAAATAGTAATATTAACCATATTTCTGCAATCCTTCTCTTTCCAAAAATCATTTCAAACATAGAACCCAAAATTTAGTACTGAACATATCATTGAAGGAGTCTGTTTCTGTTTTCAGAAGAAATTATTGCCATAGTCAGACACTGAATACTTGAAAACATACAAGTAGTATTTGCAAATGTGTTCTTGTGCTCAGGAATAATCTGATTGTCTAATCATATTTCCTGTATTACCGTTTTGTACTTGCCAAGAATGGTAGTTATCAAAATGTTACAAAGTACAGTCATACCTCAGCATCTGTGGAGGTTCTGTTCCTGGAGCCCTGGGGGTGCTGAAAACCAATCCATGGGTCTTGGCACTTCAGACCCTCTGAACACAATTGGAGTCATGTTCCTGTCACATCCAGATGGTGTTCTCCCTAGCCCTTACAATGCCCCAGAAAGGCATCACTTTCTGGAGCTCTTAGAAAGCCTTCTGAGTTCTGGGAAGGCTGCGCACAACCTCCCTGGTCCTCAGAACTCCCTCTGGATATGACCAGAGGATACATCCAGTTGCATTCAGAGGCTCCGGGTCCAGCCAAATACACAAGTCCTGAATCCACAGGTAGGGACGCAGGGCATGTATACAAGCATAAAGAGCATGATTTGCAAACTTAATTATCTATCCAATTTTATTTGAGTAAAGATTTGCAAATGCATAGCTTGTGTATCCATAGATCCACTGTTTGTGTCCAAGCTCACAGAGTTTAGAAAACATTTTGTTATCTAGCCGACTGATGAATTTGATCTCTGCTGAGATGCCACTGCACTTGCTGTCAATTCAACCTCTCGCTAAGCAATGGCACATTTTTCTATGTACATACAACGTACTTACCAAGTGTGCACTAACACGTGTTTGCCACATGTCAGCTTGTTTGGGTGTTAGTTCAGGAATGGAGAGACCCAACCTGGAGGCCAGAGCTTCAACATAACCTGCAAGACTTGTAAAGAAAAAAAATTTGACTTTAAGAATTTGAAAGTATGTCAGCTGAGAATGCTCGGATTTGACTAGATGTAGGACTAGCCATTAAAGTGCTACCCCATGAAGATCTGTATTGCCAAATCAACCCTTTTGTAAGAACACAGAGCTGAACTACTAATATTTCAGTGCTGCTGCATAAGTGCACAAAATAGCCCAAATGCAACAGTGAACACTTGAAGCTGCCTTATACAGAAGGTCCATTCAGCTCCATATGGCCTATGTTTCTCAAACTGTGGGACAGGACCCACTAGGTGAGTCATGAGTCAATTTCAGGTAAGCCATATAGCACCTAAGGCAGCCATCTTTGAAAATATGGGATACTAGGAAGGAGGAGGACTGGGTGGTTATTTTCCTTGTGTCAGGTTTGTAAATAAGCTTTTTCTTCTTTCCGATTTACTGTGCTACTGGAAAATGGCTGCGAAATAACCCAACTCATTGCTGCATTCTCAGGAAATCAGCAGGCTATGGTGTCACAATGACAGCACTTCTGGCAGATCCCAGACAGATTACCATTTTAAAAAGTGGGTTCCAGTGTTGAGAACCACTCATCTATACTGATTAGTAGAGACTGTCCAGGGAAAGACTCAGTCAAACAGGACTCCTCCAGCCCTACCTGGAGATGCCAAGGATTGAGTCTGGAACTTCTCTAGACTGCTTTCTTCCACAACAATATTTCTTTAAAATATTTTTACCCTGCCTTTTTCTCCAGTGAGGACGACTCAATTTAAAGGCTTGACTATTGCAAAATTAAGATTGTTAAATTTGCAAACGAAGAAGTTCATCTGGATACATTTACTGGAAGACCAGCACATTAGACATATCAGAAATATCTTCAATTCCTTCTGCATAGTCTGAAGTGAATGGAGAATGCCTGAACTACAGAGTTCTAATCACTGAACACTTCAACTGTCTTTCCAAATGACTCTGTATTGGGTGAATGCTAGCTAGCTTCCTGAGCTTAACAGCATTGACACTTCATATTTATGCCTTCACATGAACTATTCAGAAGTTATCCAGAGTTGTAGCAATAATTCAGTCTTCATTCATTCCAATACAGCCTGGAATGGCATACATCTGCTGCTCTGTGGGTTGATCCTAGAAGTTTTCATTGCTGTGACTGTGTAACACCAATTCTATTAGAACAAATCTAACAAAGTGATATTCAACTTCACATTCAAAGGCTAGTATCTAAAAGCATGCTTTAGACATGTCTTCTGAAACTTGTTTTTTTCCCCTTTTGAACAAAATATCCATCCCACACCACAGATGTTCAAAAGCAACCTGTCATGTAGCACTGGAGGGTAGGGAAGTTGCCATAAAGTCCAAAGTCCCAAATATAGACTCTAAATTCTAAAGCTCCAGACCACACTTGTCACAGACATTTGTTTATTATCAAACACATAAAAATACAACTAAAAGACTTACCCCAGTCCAGCTAAGTCTGAGACAAGATTTCCCAATGCAGCAGCTAAATATTGAAGAACCACAAGCATTAGATGAAACAACTCTTAGGAAAAACACATCTAATACCATATAATGAAAACCAAGCTTCTTCCTATATAAAATCTTTACACATCTGCTCTGCTGGAGCCTTAGTCTATCATAGAAAAGTTAAGTGAATATGGTGTCCACCATATTCACATGAAAGAGGACAAGAATAATTGGGCAGATGCCACCATTCAGTGCTATTACATCTCTTGCACATTATATGCTACCATAGAATCTGAAAAACAGATAATTTCTTTCAAGTGCAAGGACAAGGAGAAATCTCATTACTTTACTAGCAATGATAAACTGGTGTCCAAATACCTAGAGATCAATGCTTCCCAATATGTGCATTGTGGCACTCTGGGACATCACAAGGCACTCCTCAGAACATCATAGGAGGTCACTTCTGTTTATCAACAGAACCTTTATTAGCATATATAATTGCAGGAGGTCCACTGGCAAGAAGCATGACCTCAGTACAAGCCTAAACATTTTGGTAGGAGGCTTAGCATGGTGGATAGAGGTTTTGCACGAAAACCATGCACTTAAAAATGCCCTCCTGCCTGCCCTGGCCCCCTTACTAGTATTTTTAGTCTTGCTTCTGGTCACCAAACCCAGAAGTGGCCAGTGATACCAGCTACATGCATCACTGCCATTCACTTCTGGAATTAAGCACTGAGGAAGGGAGTCACACGCTGGGTAAATCTGGGAAATGCTGACCTAGATCCACTGCATGGCAAGAGCTAGGTCACCATTTTCCCAAAGTAAACCAAAACTAAGGCTCAAAAAATACAATAGGTTTTATAATTCATGAGAGTGTTAATTCTAAAGTACCCCAGATGATTTGTGTCCAAACAGATGGCCATGTAGAGGCTATGCAATTCTTCAGTTTGTTTTCAGCTCAAAATTACCCTTCTCAAACTGCTTTTTCCAATGAAGAGGGACCTTCTATCTTTCCACAGAAGGACAGCAACACAAATTGAGATGAATTTTGTAAATATTTACCAATGGCAAACGTATATATTTAATACCACAGGGGAAAAATATTCATGCTCAAGCTCTACCTGTCTATGCACTTGTCTTGTTCTTTTCCTAAGAAAGTTTTTGATCCCCTTCATTTTCTCCTCGTTTTGAACTTAAAATCGGGAAGATATGAAATAGCCTCTCCTACTTGCATTCCTTCTGATTAGAGATAGCTTGTCCCAGATAAGTAGGGACTCACAGGAAAGCATACTCTCTCCTGAAAGCATCATTTAAGCCTAAGAACAAAGGCTTCATAAGATTATCAGGCAAAAAACTCTCATCTCATACAAATATCAAACATTTACTTTCCTTAAGCATCAGTAGCTGTTTGTTACAGGTTTCCCTTTGATAGTGACTAATAGCTACAGGATGAAGTAGCCAATTTACATATATTACTTGCCTGCCATAGTAGAAATTCCAAGGACTATTCCTATTGATAATTCTATTTGTGTGCCCTAAAAAAGAAATAAAAGATTTCATTTCAGAAAATGACAAGTTTAGAGGACTGACTGGCCCATCCACCATCCAGAACAGTAGGCTATCTGCTTTGCAGCCTTAAAGGGCATCATGCCTGTTGTGGAATCCCTGTCTGAAGTATACATTAAAACAGAATTGAAAACCACAAAATTCCCAAAACAAACTTCATACCTATTTCTTACTGTACTGAGTTAAGCAAAACGGGAATTCAGTATAACCCATGTTTGATAGCAAGGATAACATGTCTTACCGCAGCAATCATAATTGCATTATCCAAAAAGCCGAAGCCTACAAAAGGAATTGCATTGTGGAAGAACACTAGAAGAAAAACAAATACAACAGGTGTGAATGCTTTTAAAGGCAATCAACTCATACCTGCACATTTTTCACTTGATCTCTCTAGGACATATGAAGAAACTTCCAAAAAACTTGACCATGTTTGAGATCACACATACATAAGAGCAGACCCACTGGATCAGGCCCAAGGACCATCTTGTTGCCACTCTACTGCATCTGGCATACCAAGGTAGCCTATCTCTAAAATAAGGAGGTTACACCATCCATCATGGCCTGTAGCCTGCAATTGACTTTTCCTCCAGAAATCTGTCCAATCCCCTTTTAAAGGCACCTAGGCCACTCATTGCTGGGTAGCCCAATTAAATTCACAATGAAGGCTCTTCATATGATCCTGCACACAGGCCAGTACCACCAGTTTGTGCCCAGTGAATTGTAAACACAGAAATGACTTCTGCAGGGAGCATCTGCCCCCAGCCAAGTTCTAATGGAACTTTCTCCATGTAATTTTATGAATGAAAGGAGTCATGTGGAAAAAATAAGCTGTCTCTAGGCATGAATCAATCTCACCCAAAGGACCAGATCAGTTCTACCCTCTCATAGCTCTTACTCTGTTTCCATCTCTTCCACTCCACTACTCTCACTTCCACTGATGTTTTCTAGTAAGAATTACTTTTGAAGACCATGTCAGTTTATATAAATTGTTACTGTTTCCATGATTTGGTGAACAGGGAGGGAACAAGGGAAGTTTGAGTTCAGAGTTTGAGATATCTGATGAAAGCGGTCCAGGGTCCATTGCATTCGACTGCATGTTTTGCACTGGCCTTCAGACAAACAGTTATAACATGTCAGCAAGGTCTTCTGAAGTAGCTTTAAAATGTTATAAAAGCTACATTTAACTTACCATGTTTCAGCTGTCCTGTAGATGGTGGCTCAACCTCCAACTTCTCTAGAGAAGTAAAAAAGATTATTAAAATTAAGTAATATAAACATGCATTTGGATTTTCAGTCTCCACCAACTAGATGTAAACAGAATGACATTAGACATAGAATGACATTCCCATTTTCCTATGAAGTTCAGATATTTTCATATAGTGCTTTTGCTTCAAGTTTGTAAGCCAATGCAAAAAACTCTCAGTATAGTAACCTAGTGCAATCTCCTGCAACTAGACTCAAATATAATGTTCCATTTTGACTATTCTTTTGCTAGTTGTAGAGGCACACTACTGAAGCACCAGTTCCAAGGTAACTGTGATTACTTAGATTAGATTACTGTGCTTGATCATTTGTAGCCCTGAGTCATGTGGGCTGAAATTAACTACTAGAGATGTAAAATTTCTTGAAATTTTGAAGCTTGGAAAAAAATCCAGGTTTTGCATTGGAGGGTTCAGTTTGTAACCTAGTACACAGTTTGTCCTCAGTACACAGAAATCAGAATAATCTGATACTATACATATTTTTTAGAAGTTATTTGGAAAATATTTGAGCACCTTGTCTTAAAGTATTTTATTCATCATGTTAAAATAAAATATTCCATAATCAATTTCTCTCTCTTTTTTTCCAATTTTTCAGAAAAAAACAAAAATGCTTCCGGGAAAAAACAAAAAAAAACAACCATTTTTTTTCCTGAATTTTTCTGGTTTTTTTCCAGGCCTTCACATCTCCACTAACTACTCCATGCTAGTTGCAGGAGCAGATGTACCAACTGAGAGCCAATGGGATTCACTTCATTACTCTTAATCTTGAAAAATCTACCTTTAGTCATACAATATGATGGAGTATTTGAAGATCACTTTTATGGAATTCGTAAAATTCTATCATTTCAATTAGTCCACAGCCATTAATATGCTTCGGCCTTCTAACATTCCCCACAAAGTTATAAAAATGGATCAAGGCTGACGCTTTGTGTGACACCCATCACTAACACCACCACAAAGCGATGTCAAGCTGCTTCTGAAAACCAATTGTAACACTGGTCAGTGGTTCAATTCTTTTTCAAACATTTGGCAGAAAAGATAAGTCTTGTCAAAGTTTTGTCAAAAATTTGACTTGCTTCAAGACAAGTTCAACAACTTAAAATACAGGTTAATCACATTTACAATGATTTCACTCTTTAGAAGGAGTTTAGTTTAAGCAAAAACTTACTGCTGTAAACAAACAAAACATGAAATGATCAAACAGAAAACTGCAGCCCAACACTTTATGCATCACCACATTTACTAATAACCCAAGAATAAGGAAGATGATGTTTGGCAACAGATCTGAAAAATTAGTATCATTAGCAGTACAAATTAGAATTACATTGTATACACAATGTATACACAGTACACTCAGCATGGTATAGTTTTCAGTATGGTATAAAGTGTTAGGCTTCAGGCCAAGGAGGCCTTGGTTCAAATCCCCACTAAGTCATGAAGCTTGCCAGGCTTGCAATCAGTCAGTATGATTATGATTTGCTTCAGATTCAATGTAATGCTAAATTGTAATTACTGTTATATTAACAAGTTGCAGACTATCACAGGCTCACACATGCAAGGTAGGAGTGAAAGATTTTGCTTTTCATTTAAGAATAACCTCATTCTGTGTTGCATACAAACTTGGGAAACTAGTTTTATTTTAACATTAGTTGGTTCAAAAAATCAAGACCAGATTATGGTTTCAATTTATGGTTTGTTAACTAAACCAGTGGTGTCCAAACAGCAGCCTGAGGTGCACTGAGAAAATCTCAGGTGCAACAGTGGCAAAGGCTTAACATTTCTGTCACACCATCTCCCGTCTTTACACCCAAACCTTGCATCAACTTATGCTAGGCAGCCACTTCTGCTGCTGCTGATTCCCCCAAAGGTGATGCACCTCGATTTCCTGGGGGAGGCAATGGGGCAAATAAGGCTTCACTAACACTGCAGCAGAGGTTAGTTTCTTGGTGCACCATAGTTTGGCTTGCTCTACCTATAGTTTAGTTCAGCAGCCTCCAGAGTTAGCACATCCTATGGAGCTGCAGTTTGTTCCAATGTGAAAGCAACAGACAAGGGGAGTGAGAGCATATATTTCTGAGGCTCATTCACAGTACCAAGTCGAAGTTTGGCATTGCATCTGAACCTCAGTCTTAGCTTAACCTAGCCTCACAAGGTTGTTGTAAGGAAACACCACCACCCCAATATGGAAGACCCCCTTCATGGAAGAAGGGCAGAATATAGTTGTGCTACAAATTAAAATAAAAAGTATTTCTAGTCTTGAACCAAATTGAGAGAGAGGATTTAAACAGTAGTAGAAAAAAAACTTTAAACAGAGTGGCCTACATATACAGACTGAAGGATAATCTTACCTGGTTAGTTTCTGTGCCTCAGATCCATCAGTTCAGAACACTGTATCTACAGTAGGCAGTTTCTCTCTCCAACCTGCCTGTCAAGGCAAAGCCAGCAAGTCACTTGCCAAGATAGTATCAGGACTATGAGAGTTTAATACATGATACTGACGAAAGTATACTCCTGTGTCTGTTAAGACAGCCTCTGTTCAAGAGTCCATGAAAACAAATGACACTACATAAATGATAGAAGACATCGACTGGTGGATAAGATGCACAGAAACCAGACCAAGCTAATCTTAGCCTTAATTCAACAACTGGAGAAGCAATATCACAATTGTAGCAAGACAATTAGTCAAAATGCTATCTAGTAGAACTCACTCATTTCCCAGTTTTAGAATACACAAATGCCCGCTGCAGTTGGTAAATGTCTACATTGGCTTCAACCAACTTTCAGTGCTTGCTCTATATTCTTACAGTTAAGAAGTTTCATAGCAATATCCATGCCTCCCAAATGTGCATAGACACATTTCATCCATTGTGGTGTTTTTGTGCATGTGCTATAGTGCTAGGCCACAAGAGCCGACTGTTTTGACTGAAGTATATTGCAACTTCTGGACAGAGCTCCTGAATGGAGTCAAGCTGTGGGCTTGTGTATTGCCTTTGCTTTATATTTTCATTCCCACCAGTGTATCCATTTCCAGTATTAGTCAACATGCCAAGCCACAACCACATGATTAGAATGGAATGTATGAACTGTCATAACAGAAGAATGGCATACCAGCAATGCAGCCAATTTAACCATTTAAGATGAGGCAATTATACAGACTAATACTGAACCAATCCAACACCAACATTCCATTCTGATGTAAAATTACTCCGGCAATTCAATTTTCACTCTGAACAGATGATTGAAAAGACCCGAAGCCAGTACTGTGATCTGGGGCCTCTTCATCTATATTTTCATTCAATTTGTCTGAAACCTGTCCCTACACATGCATTTAACTCATCACTTCAAGAACCCCTAAGAACTAAAGTGTCTTTCTGAAAAGTCAATGTTCAACCTTCATATCATTTAAAAATGCTTCAAAAAGGACTTTTATCCTAAGCTAA
Source organism: Lerista edwardsae (assembly GCA_029204185.1). NCBI lineage: Eukaryota > Metazoa > Chordata > Lepidosauria > Squamata > Scincidae > Lerista > Lerista edwardsae. The sequence continues at coordinate 8,938,188 of JAJKFI010000024.1, forward strand.
TTGTTAAGATTTATACATAACAGAACTGTTGCCTCTTGTAACTGGGCATGAGGTGCTTTTTCAAGTGGTGTTCCCCTTATTTAGCAGGGGGAGAGCAATTGTAACCCCAGCACAGTGTCTTTTTCTAGTGGCTGTTGGTGGTGTTCTACAATTTTTTTAGATTGTGAGCCCTTTTGGGCTTAACTTTAACTTTATTTTTTGCCTGTCTACCACTTTGTGAACTTTGTTGAAAAGCAGTATATAAATACTGTTTGATTGATTGAAATGTTACAGGCTGCTTCATGACCATTTGGTCCAATGGTTAATAAGCATCCCCTACCACCCCACTACACACACACACACACACACACACCACTCCCAACTAAAAACAAAAGGTTATGCATCTGATGCAGAGTAGGCTCTAGTCCACGTAAGCTCACACTACAATAAATTCGTTGGTATGTTTCTTGTCCATCATGTTTCTTGTCTATCATTTATAATGTTATCAATGTACACAGCCTTCTATAATAGAAGCAGATTCCCTGCGCTGAGGTGGATAAGGAGCCCACAATCTAAGATTCAAGACAGACCACATAACAAAGGAAGGGAAATACTTCCAGGGAAGGTGCAAATATTCTGTGTACATGTCCTTAAGCATAATTGCAATACAAGAGAAAGACTAGAGAGTACTGACAAACATGGCTCTCTCCCTTACTCAATTAGTTGGGCAAATAACCTTAAAATTTCTATGAATTTTTTGCAGAGAGCTGGTCAGACTACTTTTCCTTTTCTGGAATGTGAAACAGACATGTTAATTAGCTTTGTTACCTGGTAGACATTTCATCCTCCATGGTAATTCAATTGAAGTTTCAATAGCATGCTCCCCAGAGGAATGGTAAGCACAGGTCACGGGGTGTGTGTGTGTGTGGTGGCAGCCATCGCCAGATCTGGCCTGTAGGCTGGAGTTTGGAGGTCACTGGTCTAGACCAGTGATTTCAAGCTGTGTTCCACAGAATGATTCCTTGAGCAGTTATCAGAGATTATTATTTAGTGAGAACTAAAGGTGAGGCCTAATGACTTGGACTCAGTTTTCCTTCTAGTCTATCATTAGCTTCTTGTTTCCACAAGCTACACTGGAAACCCCACAAGGAAAAGATGAAAGCAAACTCCTCTCTTGACATTGCTCCCTTTCAATTGGTAGTGAGAGAGGCTCACTGAAACCATTAAGTAGCACAAAGTCACCATGACTAGTAGCTATTGACAGACTTCAAAGCCATTGAGGCTAGTGACTCATCAAATCGTGTGGTGATAGTGAATTCTCCAGAGGAATTATGACATCCTAAATTGCCTGCCATATCAGTTTCATTGTATAACCCCTTGCTCAAATGTTTTGAGAGGGAAAAGAACTTCTCTCTCTATTCCCCTCCGTGTATCTTTTTTAAGCTTCCATAATGTCCTCCACCTTTGTTTCTGAAAAAGGCTCAAGTGTCATTGATCAATTGATTCTAAAACTACTCGTTTAATGAACTGGTGAACAGTCTTCCTGCATATGCTTGGTTCTATATTTACAATTATTCAAGTTACAAAAATTATCCTTGCAAGCAATTGAGAACAGCATCAAACTAGACCTTCCTTCAGCAACTGTGCTGCAATTTTCAGCAACAGTGCTGGAGAAGCAAGAAAGGCAACAGTGCAACAATAGAATTTTGGAAATTGAGTACTGTATGTCTAATTTCTTGGATTCTAAGAAATAAAGGCTAGAAACGTGTTTGCAATGGAAGAGCCAATCATCTTCAGAGCCAATGAAGTACAAGTAAAACTGAAACGGCCTTGGCAATAAGGCAACTGCTACTGAAAAGAGCAAGGTTCACTCCACTGCTACTAGTTTTTATTGTGTATTTATCTGTGTAGTGCACATTGCCAGTAGCCTCTTACAGAAAACAACTTGTCAAAACAATTATCTTGAAAACATGAAGTTCAGCAGAATTATACACTAAAAGACATTCTAATTCCTGCCATCTCTTTAATAAAACATTGATAAGATAAGCTATGTCCTTGTTTCAGTCAGGTGTGGGACTGTACTAACACATTTTTCTTCATATGTGAAAAGGAGAATAGATCAATGAAGAGGAAAAGTTTCTTGCTCCAGTGTTATCACAGTACCAGCCACAACAGTTGAAGAGCAGCATTTTACCTCCTTGACATCAATGTTATTCAGTAAAATGAAAAGCCATTCCCATTTGAATTTGTTTTACTCTCTTTCTAAATTTACATGTATTTCTGTAGTCTCTGGCTCAGAATTGGACCGCCTGATGTCTAACTCTGAAGCTGGCAAGACAATATCCCATGAGTTTTTCTCCAAACATGAAAGGTTGCATCCGATTCATATGAAATGGCACACTGAAATTGTGTCAGGGCCTTCAGATATTAACCTGAAGACTGATCTCACCAGAAAGACAGCAAACCACAGCAGGCAGCAAATAAACTAAAGATCAAAACAAACGTGTGACTAAACATGCCATTCCTAAATTACAATAACACTCTCAGCCTTATTCCTTTGATCCCAAGTTAGGATTTAACACTGCACACAGGGTGGGGGTATTTAACCCCTTCTCTCAGTGCTTCTGACCCAACAAAAATCTCTCCTCTGTACTGGCACCAAAGCTCGTACTTGGGGTATGGGAGATGGAATCAGATCCATCCCTAGAAGGGTGTGGGCCCAAAACAACTCAACCAGTGAAAGAGGGCTTTTTCATGCCTTTTATGGTCTAAAAGGCCTTAGTTGCCCTAACCAAGGGACAGCTGTGGGTGAAATGTTCACTTAAGTCACATCAGCATGAAAGAAATATATATTTATATTACCCTTAGTCGTCCTATTTTAATTTAGAATACACCAAAAAGAAATGCAAGTGATGTCAAGGTTTGCAAAGCACCCAAACCTAGATAATTTGTAGGCCTGAAGAATCCAAGGCACAACAGAGGCAATCAAGAACAGCTTTGATTAGAAAAGTGCTAAATCACAGCACAGGTGAAAGCACTTGCCTCGTTAGGCAAATTACAGCGTTCTGGTTGGAGCAGAGTTGTATATAACCAGAACACTCCAAATACTGGGTGTGGGTTGTGGTCGGAGTGTTGTGCTTCGACGTCTGTGTTTGCTGTGCTGTACTGCTGTAAATATCTTCAAGTAAAGACTGAGTTGGTGGAGGAATCCTTTGCTTCAGTGTGTTCCTTTTGCTCGAATTCTGCTACTCTGCTGGATAGCTTCACATCTATCCCCTGACAAGTGACTCCAACCTAAGCAGTTCAACTATGGACACAAATGTCTTCTTCCAAGTTCTTGCCAGGTTTTGAACCTCATAAGACAACTTTAGAACCTCAAATACAAGTCTTTCCTTGCACCTGCAAGGAATATTTTATACTAATTGAAAATTCAGTGATTTTTTAAAATCACATTCTTGAAATTGTATAACCTCAAATAGTCCACTATGCCTAGTTGATTAGCGCTAAATGACAAGTACATAATGTCAAAAGAACTTACATTCATAAAATGGACACCACCAGTTCAGAATACATTGTTCTTCATACCAAGAACAAGGCCAAAAACATCTGAAAATTAAATTGCTTGTAATTTTTACTATCAGCAATGTTTCGGCTACAGGTGTTAGATGGGCACAGGACAAACTACATTTGTCCATAAGTTACTTGTTAAAATCTGTAGGGATACAAAATTAGTTTACAGTGGGAAAGCCAATAACCAGTTTCACATCTACTGACCTTGAGAACGTTATCCTTCCAAAAACCTGGTGTAGGGTGCATTTAACAAACAAATACAAATTTGCATTGCAAATACAAATGTGCTACATAATAGTAGGAAGCTGTTCCAAGTACTTGACTTGGAATGTCTTAATTCTTAGCTCATGTCTAGAAAAATATTTGTTTATTGAGCTGCAGTGCCATTTTTAGAAGTTAACTTGGGGATGATGATAAATGGGCCTTAGAGCAACAAATTAGCATGCAAATAACCAGCAGCTAGAGGCAATTATGACAAAATGGTATAAAGGAATCCAAGAAAAAGGAAGCTGGGTCAGCCAAAAGAGTTGGCAAGCATAACAAGATGCGATACCACACACTTGTAAAACAGTATCCTATTTTAATCAGATGAATTGCTATGCATAACTCAACATTTAGACAGCTCTATGCCCACATACTTGAAAGCTCTGCAAAAATCATCAATACCATTAAAAGTGGTTCAGAATAAAAAGTCAAATACATCCAATAAGATTGTATCTGAATGTGTGTGAATCAGATGGAGACAAAGAATTAGAGCAAATATGAAACGTAACTAGGCAGAACAAGGACAAAGCACGCATAATCATGGTGCCTGTAAGAAAATATCAGAATAATATGCCTTATAAAATACTGCCTGCATTATTGATTTTGCAACTAATGAATATCCTTCTGTAGTTCAGCATTTCCTAAACTGTGGGTTGGGACCCAATGTGGGTCACGAAACTCCTCCCTCCCAAGCTGACAAGAAAAATGTATTGAGCCCTTTGTAAAGCAAAACTGAGCCACACATGCATGTTTACTCATGGATAGGCTCTTATCAAAGGCCAGGTGAAGGGAAACACAGGGTCACCAGAATTGGTCCCAATCTGATGAACATGGAGCTCCACAAATCAAGGTGGTTCCCCTCCCCACCATAGTAAAAACAAAGGCTGGTAAACTAAAGCTTTTAAAAAGTCTTATAAAGCTAGGTGGGTCCCTGATACAATGATATTTTAAAAAGTGGGTCCTCCTAGCACTAAAATGCTTGGGAACCATTGCTGTAACTTTTCCAAATTATGAGTGTTATAAGCATTTTCTCTCTATGCTGCCCATCCGCACAGTTCAAATCAGGGCCTTGTGCAGCTTCCTTGATAGTACTCTGGAACTCGGGAACGACAATATTGTCATCACCACCATGCAGCTCCATTATGACTCTGCACAGTTCTTCTGGAAAGCACAGGGAATACTAGTTCTAAGATCTGCATACTACAGATGGTCACCTCAGATAAAACTAGTATGCTGCTTACATTTAGAAGTTTTACTAGGTGCACAAGAACATAAGTCACTCAATACACGTCATTTGTAGGTCAACATACCACCACAAGGAAAACTACAGCAACAGGCATTTAGGCAAGGAGGGTGCTCAAGGGTCAGTCTTGTAGCAGCAAACTATGAGTGGATGCTGCAGATAAACCAAACTTTGGAATCAAGTCATGTCAATATTTCAGTTTTCTACCATCAACGTTCTCCAGCATCAAGCAAAAACTAAGTATATTACAGCTCTCACTCAGAGGTATGCTTTTAATATACCATGCAGTGATTTACAGATCATTTGGATTAGTCTAAACCTTCTTTAGTCATCATCCAAGTCGCATTGAACAAAGTAGGATTAACTCATTTAAAACGAAGCAACACCCTGCCAGAAAGAGGCATGGACTGAAGCCGTAAGTAACGTGTCTTGTCTTCAATAATTTTAAATATATTATTTGTATCTAGTCTGATAATTAGACAAGTACCTAGTCTAATAATTCAGAACAAGTCTCCAATTTGTAATCCTAAAATGATGTATATGGAAATGGCTATTCCCATTAGTAAAACATGCCAGGTAACTCAGCACAAGTACAGATTAGCCTGTTTACACAGGTAGAGTTTAATGGTGCAGTGGTATCTGTGTCATATGCTAAATGGTTCAAGCATGGTACTCTCCAAGTATCCATTCAGGTCATGCATGTTTTGAAGAAAACAGAGAAGTTTACTGTACCCCAAGTACTAGTTGGGTCTGATGCTACCTGCTTCATTGGCATCTCAAACGGTACCAGTGGTTTAGGAAACCTGGATGCTAAAAATTTTCAAACAAAAACACGAACTTTCAGCATTAATGGAACTTATCCAGGTTTCACAGCATTAGGAACAAACATAGCACTGAGCTTAACGTGATGTAATCTCTAGTAATAGGCATCCTTTGAGTTGTAGTATATTTTTCAGCTGTGCCACTTGGTAGATTCAATTTATGAAGTGAGATTAAACTGAAAGTAGTGCTAACATTCTTCCCTGCTTTCTGTGTTACTTGTTTTACAACTCTGCTTCAGCTGGCAGTGCCCAGGGGCTTCTTCAGGCTGCTGGGCCTCTCCTACTACTACTGAATTTCCCCTTATCCTTTATACAGCTTTCTGTATACGCACAAAATTATACGCACAAAAGATATGACAGCTGGAACTGAGGAGGCAGCAGCCTCTCAAATCAGGTAATGCTCCCCAAGGAAAACCAATCAAATTGGTTGAATCACTCCTACAATTTAACTGAACAGCACTGCTGCTGTAAACCTTTTGAGAAACTGAGTTTGTCACATACAACATTAATATATATCCATTTCAGCCTAGAAACAAACTATAGCTGATAGAAACATTGTTGCCTATTATATACACAAACTTCTCACTGATTCTATCCATAGTGTTTCAAAAGCTATTTGACCAGAGGTAACTGTTAGATAAGACAAGTACACCTTGACTTTCATCCACATAACTGTCATCACTTTGCTCTTTCAACCATTTTTAATTATAATCGCATTTCAAATTTCATCCATGTGCCTTCCTCTTTTATTTGATTGCAGCCAATGGCATTCATTCAACGTTCTTGTGTTTTTTTTTATTTCTGTTTCAGGTTTTGCCTGTGTTATATAAGTTTTCTGCTAGCCAAAATAAACTTGCGAACTAAATAAGGCTATGCTCTGACATTCATTCATTTTTCATTTTCATCCATGCTCTGGAACCTAACCAGACAAAAGTGCAAGTAAAGGTATTGCTGTAAGTACAACCGTCACTAGAGATATTTATCTCCAGATTCTTCAGTCTGCTTGAGATATGGATAGCTTCTATCAGACTTATTCCAATCCTTTACGACTATCCAGAGTTAAGTGGTCTCTGTCTTCATTTCTCAATCCCTCACACAAATGAAGCATCAATGAGTAAGATAGCACATTTAATTACTTTTAATAACACTGATAACATGCACCTGGTTAATGTCATTCTTCAATAAAACTAAGGCTAACTGGCCACCTGCATCGTAACTGTGTACATAAACATCCACAAATGTGAATGCCAGATGCCTGTCAACCATCACAGCTCTTTTGTAGCTATCTTTATCCACACCACAAGAATGAAAGGAAACTTTTCTCCCCCAGCTTCTCCACCCATGGCAGAGAACTTGAGAGGAGGAAGAAAGAATGCACAAGGCAAGGTAGAGACAACCCCTCCTCCCAAGGCTCACTTCATGTTCGAAGTAACAAGACAGCATTGAGCAGCTCCAAAACCCAAGTGTCTCCAAAGACTGGTATGAAGTGAAAGATCAAACCCTCCCCAACCCCAGTCCTTAACATTTGCCAGGTAACTCCTGGGATTGGAGGGATCACAAGTAATAGCTGACTGCTCAAGGCCAGCCATAATTTGTAGACCCTTGAATATGTAGTATGCACATGTACCCTATAAGTAAACATTGTGCACTACATTTTATAAGTCTAAAAAAATGACAATTTGTGCACATTTCTTGCATGGCTAAGAAGAACAATTCAGTTAATTTTGAGTCCAAACAAGATAATGTAACCAAGGCCTCAACATTTAATCAATTAATTGGGTCATCCTTTTTATTTAAACTGTCAACTGGCTAGTATAAGAACTTATAGAAAATGCAAGTGGAAAATACCATCTTAAGAGGCATTCCATTCTCTCATGGATACAGGAGGGAATGCCTCCTCGAGGACATCTGCTAACACACATCACTAAAACCAAAATACAACTATAATTTTTGCTTCACAGCTATTGTTTTAACCATAGTCAAGTTTATCAGGTATACCTCATGAGATTCTTACTAAGTTTTCTAGCATGTGACAGCACTACAATGCACTATTGCACAACAAATCTGCTGTTACTTTTGTAATCTCAGTTCTCATTCTGAGTCATTGGCATCACGTCATTCCCAAAATAGAGCTCAGGAGAACTAGGCAACTACTCCAATTTTTGCATATTGCAAGAACAAATGTTACTTATTTCTTAGCTAATCTTAGAAATTTCATCAAGGCCATTTTGCCAATTTTTTTTTTTTTTTGGTGTTTTGAAAGAGACTAGAGATCCTAAGGCAAAGGAGATGTTGAACTGAGGCAGAATGTGACAGTGGAAAGTTTCTACCGAAGGGAAACCATTGTTGGCTCTCTCACCCAGGATCTAACAAGGAGGCAGCTGTGGAAAGCCTCAAGGAACAACACAAACTCTAATTGTCAGGAGGAAAGTCCGGCCACTATAAAGCCCTAGCTCTGCAATATAGGTGGCTGGAAGAAGGCTACACAAGCAGGACACAAGGGCAATAAGAGCGCACAAGCAGGACACTCTTACTGGACAGTAAGAGTGAAGAATGTGTTCAGGACATGAAACAGGAAGAATCCATTTGCAAATTGAAGTTATATGGGAGTTTTAATTGTATCAAAAGTGTATTCACAAATATAGCAAGTAACATTTAACTGATTTATAAATACAATCTCCATCTCTGCAGCCAAATGAAAGATGGAAAACATTCATTCCATCAAGCACATGCCTTGGGCTGAACAAGGCAAATGTTTTCCACAGGGTTGGAAGTACACTGTTACAGGCCATCCAAGTGCTCTTTCCAAGGCTGTATTTCTTCTACTCAGTCAAGCTACTTTCTAAACATGAACTATAAATGCAAATACTGTATTAAAATTACTAGTAGCGAGCTTTTATTGCTCTAGCACCTTTTTAAAATCAGGATTTCTAATTTAGCATTTACTTATCCAACCCCAACCCCCTTTTAAAGGTTGTTATTAGAATTTATACTCCACCTTTCCCATGTCGAAACAAATGCCTAAGGCAGCTTACAGAGTTACATAATACAATTGTAATATGAAACAAGTACAAAATCAAGTACAAAAGCATATTTTTTAAAACACACATAAAGCAATTAAAATGGGGCAAGACCCACTATATCTTGTTAGGCCATTAAAGGTAAAGGTTTCCCCACGACCGAATGGTCTAGTCGTGACCAACTGTAGGGGCGGTGCTCATCTCCGTTTCTAAGCCTGTAGAGCTGATGTTTGTCCAAGGACAAGCTTCCGTGGTCATATATGCCGTAGCACACGGAATGCCGTTACCCTCCCACCAAAGTGATACCTACTTATCTACTTACATTTTTAGGTGCTTTCAAACTGCTAGGTTGGCAGGAGCTGGCCATTGGGGAGGCAGAATTGTCTGAGGGATCAGTCAAGCTCTATTCCAGAGGCACAGACAGCTAACATCCACCCATCATCCAAATGCCGTATGAAATAAGTATGTTTTGAGCCCTCTCCAAAAAGTTATAAGGGAGGGGGAAGTTCTTAATTCCACTGAGAGGGAATTCCATATTTGTGACACCACTACAGAGAAGGCTTGGCCCCAAGCCACCACCTCTAACTTGGGATAGAGGCGTCACTTGAAGAGCCCCTTCAGATGACCTAAGAGGGTGGGCTGGAATGTAAGGGAGAAGGCAGTCTTTAACATAGCTTGGACACAAATCATGAAGGGCTTTAAAGTGCTTTACCATCAACTTGAATTGAGACCAGAATTGTGAGGTTGCAATTCAAAAGCTATTTACTACATTACTTCTAGGACACTTCTGGGTTTATCAATAGGCATGCAGTTCTCAACTGCCAATTTGAGAAAAAGGTGATCATCATTGTGAAACTCCTAACTCTTTTCAAAAATAAAATCATATGCATGCATACTGGTACTTGTAACAGCTGCTCAAGTTCACAATGGAAAAAGCTGAGCAGACATTCACCTTATGATGCAGGACACACCCATCATTCCAAAACAAGCTCTTTGGCAAACTCATTCATTATGAGAAAATAAAATTAGTAGCATTGCTAATGTTTTGTTATTTTGTTAATTTAGTCAAAGAACTGTGACTAATATTCAGTTTAGAAAAGCATACATGACTGGAATGTAATAAACTACAAGGGTTAAAAAACTCACATGCTGGAACACTTATGATTTCCAGAAAATACTCCCTCTAATGGGCTGGCAGCAAATGCTGTTATCCAAATGCATTGCTGCAGTAAACAAAAGTACTATCTGCACAAGGCTTTCACCCATTAAAGAAATCTTGGTCAATTAATCAACTAAAATCCATATAACCAAATGCAGAAATGCATATAGAAAATATTCTAAAGGAACATGCATACTTTTAGATGATGTACTATATGCAAGTGGTACACAAGCATTTTCTTAGAAAAGGCAGTCCCCTTTCTATCACAACAGGGCCACACCTGCATTCATCCTAAAAATTGCCCCTTCAGTACAGCAATTTTGGGATACAAAACTACATGGGGAAAGAATGAACCCACTCCCCATTTCAAGAGTTTCCTTTTTTAAGGAAAAAAGAGAAGCACTTCTAGTTGGAAGCACACCTCAGCAGTCCATATGCAAATGCACATATACCGTAGTTTGGCCCTCTGATAGTACTACCTATCTAGAACTTTTATTAAAAAACTACTGGTATATCTAAATCCAAAAACTTACATTGCTGCCTAGTTAATTGTGGATATCTTTACACTGATCAAGATATTCTGATCAATCAGATTACTCAATTAAAGCACTGCAGCCCTCATTTTACTTACATATCCTATGTAATTATTTGTAAGATCTGTGCAATCTAGATTTTTGTGACCTTGATTGAACTGACTTGTTACAACTAATTCAGGGTAACAGTGTAGGCCAGAAATTGAGAAATCTTGTTATCCCTTTTCCTTCTGCCAATTCTCAGGTTTTTCCACCTATACTCTAAAATTAAAGCATTCAAAATAAACTGCATTGTAAATCAACCATTATGGTTTCTACAGTATGTTTTTGATGCTAAGAGAAGTTAAACAGGCAACATCATCTATGCTACACTCACTACATACCAATAATCAAGACAGAGGGACTTTGCAAGCCACAATCAGCATAAAGGATCTAGCTAGAGGCACAGCACAAATCAGTAACTGTTAATGCCAAACCACTATAGTGTTAGTTGATAGAGGGTACTTCAGCCAAACTAAAACCAACTTTCAATTCAGCATTAGTCACTGGAGGGGGCTCTCCTTCGAACACAGCCTTAGAAAAACAAATCAAGTAGCTTAATTGCAAGCAGTTTTTCAGTTCTAATCAATATTGGCAATGAAAAAGTCTATGTTGTAACATAGTTATGCTTATTTCACAACTGTTGTAAACAGATTGTAGCTCTTTCAAGTCACCTTTTCAACCTCTCCAAAAGAGAACCAAAATAGTCAGAAAGTATCCCATGCGCTATTTTAACCAACAAAACTGGGTGGCTAAATATGGTATATTTAATATCAGTTATCAGGCATACATTGCAGGAAGACAAGTACAACCATCTGCACCATGGACGAAATTCTATGCACATTTACCTGTAAGTAAGCCACAATGAACACAGTGGAATTTACTTTCATGTAAACTTGCACAGGATTGCATTGCAAAATTATTTTCTTAGGGACAATCCACATAAGTAGTCCCCAAACAGCAAGAACTAGTTCAGTACATTGAAACTGTTTTAAGCACTCAACATACTACAGGAAATTTGGTTTAAATACCTCCTACCTTGTATTGAGTTCAACTTTTAGAAAAATGAAGAAAAGCAACATTTGTATTAGCAAGCTAAACACTAAACCTGTGCATACCAGTAGATACACACACCAGCTAGCATGGGCTGAGCACCAACATGTACAGTATGTTTTTTTGCCCATGGCTAGTGTGCACCTCAGATTATTTTGAGCCTAGGTCTTGTGATTCAACAATACTTGGCAAGCATACCCTATGACATAAAAGTTCTGCCCCTAAATCCAGATGCATGGAACCATGAATGAAGAAGCAGCCATCTCCACATGCTCAACGTTCTCCAATCAGCGAATGTATTCAAGGGGCAAGCTCTGGCTCCAAAATTCACTGCCCTCCCTTCTAATTTTCCTCCCCCATTGAGAAGTGTCAGGCCCTAAACACATCCTCTGACCTGGCTCACCTCCCCAGGACGATTTTACATGGATGGTCATGGTTAGAGTCTATAGTAGACCACTCTAAGCAAGTTACAAAGCACATTGTTTACGTTCGCAGGAGCCGGGAGAGAAGAAGAGGCTCCTGGCTAAGCGCCTGCTCAAATCAAAGTAGAGGATGGCTCCACACTAAGAGTACAATCCTATGCACGTCTACTCAGACGTACGTTCCATTGTGTCCACTGGGGCTTACTCCCAGGAAACACCTGATTGTGCTCTTACTCCCGGCTGCGCTCCGAATAAGCACGTGCGCCGGATCGAGTCATCAAGAGGCAGCTGCGAGAAGGGGATGAGCGGCTCTCGCCTATCCCCACCACCACCCTTACCTTGGGCAATAGCGATGGACTCGAAGCGGTGCAGCTCCCTGAGCAGACAGCTCCGCTCGGTGGAGTGCAGGCTGTAGATGAAGTCGCGGGCTCCCTGCGCCGTGTTGAGCGCCTCCATGGGCTCCTTCTTGGGGTGCGTGCCCAGCAGCCGCGGGAAGCCAGTGGCGGCGGCGGCGGCGCCAGCAGCAGAAGCCGACGACGGAGGCAGCCACAGTCCTTGCTCGGGGCTGGCGCCGCGTCGGTAGTTGCCGAGGCAGCGGCGGCGGAGGGCGCAGCAGCAGCCGCTGCTGCCGCCGCCGCCGGGAGGGAGCCTGAGGCGCGAGGCCAGGAGGGCCGGCCGCCCCGAGCCCCACAGCAGCGCCAGCCACGTCGACGCCGACATGCCCGACCCCGCACGGCGCCCTTGTCAGCGCTACCGCCGCTGTGAGGAGGGCGAGGGGCGGCGCTGCCCGGAGGAGCGAGAGGCGCTGCTGCTCATGGAGCCGCTCCCCGAGCCCGTCGCTCAGGTCTCGGCTCTCCCGCGCCGGCCGCTCCCTGCTGGTCGTCGCCTCCTCCCTCCTCTCCGGCAGAAGCGGCGGCGGCAGAGCCGGGATAGGGGAAAAGAGGGCGAGCCCGTCACAGCCGCTCCCTGCGCCGCCTCAAGGAGGCTCTGGGCGGCAGCAGCAACAGCCGCGACATCCTCCCCCTGCGCCTGGCAGCGTCGGCTGCCGCCTCTTCTCCGCCTCCAAGGGCTGGGCGGGCTCAGCGGCTCGCCCGGCTCGCCTCAGTCAGGCAACGCGGCGTCGAGGGCGGCAAAAGCCAAAGCCTGACACAGGAGCGCGAGGAGGAGAGCGGCGAAAGGCGGGGCAGGCCCTGCGCAGGCGCAGCGGCACGAGAGGGCGGCTCCGCCCGCTCGACCAATAGGACGCGCGAGAGGGGGCTCCTTTTCATTCAGCCTTCCCCCGCCTTAGCCCAATGTGAGTGACAGAATGGGCCACGCCCACCCTCCTCGGAAAGCCCGCCCTTCTTCCCACAGAGGGGTTTCGGTAGCTAATGAGCACCTGGGGCGCTCTGACGGAGCTCGCGCTGCCAAGGCTGACCAATCCAGAAAGGGAGTCTCGCAGAAGCCGCGCCTCCAGCTCTGCGAACAGACACTCTCCGGAGAAGCTACTGTCGATTTAAGCAGCGTTCTACCGCAAGGCTGGGTCGCAGGGTAGTTTATTGCGCGCTGGGATTCGTCCCTCATTTTGTGTAAGGCAGAGATGAGCTTTTCCCCTGCAGAGTGCGTTTCTCACCTCAAAAAGACATCTCCACCAAGCCATGAATTCCTCCTGGATGGTGTCGAGGAAATTAATTACTGTACACAAAACAAAACTGGAGATAGATAATTGTTCTGGGTTTATTAAAACAGCTCTGCCGTGAAAGCCGGGGAACCAGATGCAATGGAGGACAGTGTTTATACCTTTAACCATTGTCTAGAAAAGGCAATTTTGGCAGGTGCAGCTCAGTATAGAAGGGGGTAAAAAGCTGCACCTGCCAAAATTCTCTTTTTTCATAAACTCTCACCTTTCAGCCTAACCTACGTCATATGAAAGTAAAATGGGCTGAAGAGAAGAAAGCACACTTCCCTGAGCTCTTTGGAGGAAGGGTAGACTCTAAGTATGCTACTGGCAATTGTTGCCAAGCAAGTAATTAATCTGTGGCATCGTTGCCATAGGGAGTGGTGATGGCATCTGGCCTAGGTGCCTTTAAAAGGGGATTGGACAGATTTCTGAAGGAAAAGTCCATTGTACAACCTCCTTACATTAGTAGTAGGCTACTTCAGAATGCCAGATGCTGGTGCAAGGGAGTGGCAACAGGATGCAGCCTTGTGTGCTCCCTGAGGCATCTGATGGGCCACTGTGAGATACAGGAAGCTGGACTAGATGGCCCTTTGGCCTGATCCAGTGTGGCTGTTGCTATGTTCCTATGAGTACATGTCTGAAGAGGAGCATCTGGTTCGGGTGGCTGTCAAAGAGAAATGCTGTGGAGACTCTTGACTGGCCCCCAGTGTGTTTACCTCAGAATTTACCTCAGAATGGCAAGTACAAGGGAGTGGCAACAGAATGCAGACATCTTGTTGCCTTGTGTGCTCCCTGAGGCATCTGGTGGGCCACTGTGAGATACAGGAAGCTGGATTAGATGGGTCTTTGGTCTGATCCAGCAGGGCTCTTCTTACGTTGCGGTGCTATCAGGTACTCATTCCTGGGCAACTCCCTTTAAGGAGGAATGGCCCAGGAATGTTTCCCAATGGAGGGTTGCAGCTACCAGGTTGGGAAATACTGCCATAGGGAAATGAAGAAAGGCACTTGGAGCTTGCTCAGAGGCATCCTTGCAACATTATTGTCATATATGCCATACAAACAGGTTCAAAGCTTGAGCTCACAGGCTTCACTTTTGATATGCAAGCTACATGTTTTCCCCAACCTGCCCTACCCTCCCACCCACTGAATTGTTATTTTCTGTCCTGTATTGTTCTGTATTTTGGGACAAGCACCAGGGAACAGAAATTCCATAGGAAGCTCTATTGCTGCAACCACAGTGCAATCCTATACATGTCTACTGAGAGGTAAGCACTTTACCCTTCTTCTACCACGCCTAATTTTCCAGGTTTTCCAGGAAATTTCATCAGGCAAGTGTGGATAGGATTGCAGCCCTAGAGATATTATCTTGTCCAACTATCACATCATTTGCCTTTCAGCAAGACTATCTGAGAGCCTGTGTGAAATCAGCATCTAATAGCCTGGAAATTGTTTTCCCTATTGCTTATTCTTTGCTGCTTTGTCTGCTACTTGTTATCTATACAGTCAGTGAAACCTCAATAAGTCAGTGTTAAATCAGTTAAGTGAATCCATAGGTCATGACACAGTCAACAATATGCAGGCAGCCTGGAAAACTAGGTGTGGTAGAAGAAGGGTAAATAAAGTGCAATCCTATAAAGCAGGGGTGGCCAACCTTTCAACTTTGGGGCTGCTGGACCTTTAATAATTGTATAGAAGATTTCACAATTTCAGCAGGTGCAACTTGTCATCTGTGAGACATCTGTGTGATGACAAGCTGTACCTGCTGAAATCCCCTCTTCTACAAAATTGTTAAAGGTCCAGGAGCCCTAAAGTTGAAAGGTTGGCCACATACCTGAGAGGAAGCCCCATTCAGGATGATTTAACAGATGAGGCCTGGGGAAGCATGTTTAGGGTTACCAAACTGGGAACAGCGTGCCTATACCTTTAACCATTGTATAGAAGAGGGAATTAGGGCACGTGCAGCTTTGGAAACCCTTCCATGATGAGCTGCACCTGCCCAAATTCCCACTTCAATACATTGGTTAAAGGTATAGGCACTCTCTCCCAGTTTGTATCTGGTAATCCTATATATGTTGGGATTCCTTATCCATATAAATGTCCATGCCACTGCCCAGCCAAACCCTGGGCAAAGGTTTGCCACTGCTTCTTACCAGGGCTCATTCTGGTGGGTAATTTTGGAAGGCAGCAGTAGGGGACCAATGCAAATGTACCATTTTGCAATTTCCAGGTGTCCTGTCCCCTGATTTTGTGCTGAGGGCATTGGAGAAATTAATTATATAAAAACAGTCTGGAGGTAGAAAATTGTTCTGGGTTTATTACTGCCCCCCCCCATCTTAAGATTCAAACCATTCCTATAGCACTAAGGAACAAAGAGAGCAACAGAAAAGCATACTTGTCAGTCAATCAGTCATCATAAAACAAGTGAGTGGGACATGACTCCAAAACATTCTGTTTATTGGCAACACTTCTTACAGGAGGAGGAGGATCAGGAAGGAACACATTGACACCAAGGTTTCCTGATAATCTCATCCTGTGCATTCTAAAGGGAGGGTTAGGGTTAGGGTTAAATGTCTCTGGAGGAGAGGGGAAAGGACCATGTTAGACAGGAGTTCAGGCTCCTGCAACACTTAGCATTCCCCCCCCCCCAATGCATTGGCCCTCAATGGAAAAAAAGTGATTTTTGCTCTAATTAAGTTGCACTTATTTTTAGACCTTTTTTCCTTGTGTGTGTGTTTAGCATAAAGGTGCAATCCTACCCAACTTTCCAGCACTGACATAGCTGTGCCAATGGGACATGTGTTGTATCCTGCAGTGGAGGAGTAGTCACAGAGGCCTCCACAAGGTAAGGGAATGTTTGTGCCCTTACCTCAAAGCTGGATTGCCCTTACCCCGGTGCTGGAGATTTGGTTAGGACTGTACTCTAAGGCAAGCTTCAAGAAGCAGGGAAAAGGGGCAACTGGGAGAGAGGATTTTTTTAACCTGCATTTTTCCAGCTATAACTAATAGTAATTCCAAGGTGGGAAGATTTTATTGGGGAATCAGTTGGGGTGTGTGTGGATTAATCCCTGATCCAATTGCCCCTCCCCTGCAGCTGCATTTTGTGCCCCCCAAAAGCCCACCAAAGATATGTTCATGCATCTCTGATGTCCACTTGGCTCTTAAAGAGTATCATGCTAATTAATTATTTCTAAAGGGTTTGCAGCAATGATATAAATATGTATGTTTAATGAATCATCCCCTCTTTGAGGCGATCACCTAACACTTCCCCTGTGGGAATTAAACAGCAGACAGATCTGCTTCATGCAGATTAGCGACAGACACAAGGTGTGGCAGGGTAAGGCTTAAAACATGTACTTTTCCCAAGTTGATGGTACATGGCAAATATGACTCACCAAGAATTTCTTCCATTACAGGGACTGTGTTAAGCAATTGTTAAAAACTAATTGCAGTTCTCCCATAATACCGCTCCTAGTCTAGATACCACATTTCCCCCAGTCTTAACTATGTTTATTTTCTTGGCAGGGTGACCTACTTACTTCAATGGTTCTTGCATCAAAGAAGCTGTGCACCAGATCACAGTGTATGGCTGTGACCCAAAACATGCTTATAGCCTAGTCTTGAGATTAATGGGACTTACTCCCAAGTCATGGGTCAGGACATTCCTAAACAAATTTACAGGATTATCTGTAGATGTATTTAAGACTGTCAATAGCAGAGGGCTCCAAATTCCAGTCCGGGAGCCGGATACAGTGCCTTCCCAATCCTTCCTTGGGGTGAACAGTGTTTTGCGTTCCACCTGGGAAACTGCAAAGGACCTCTACTCAGTGGTGTCATCCAAATGACTTAAGAACAGGTACTCACTTTTGATTGGCACATGTCAGGACCCGCCTACCGGAAGTGACGTCATAAGCCAGAAGTGATGTCGTGGCAGGAAGTGACATGAAAAAAGCCCTTTTTGAGGCCTCAGATGATTGTAAACTGACCCAACAGTCACAACAGTATTCCACAGCACCCCCAGAACATGTTAAGGAGGCCTGGCATCATGTTAAAACCCCAGAGCAACTCATTTTTCAGTGGCAAGGAAAGGCTCCTCTCGCTGCCTGCCTGCCTGGCTCTGAGAACGTGCAGGCAACTCAAACATGCAGGAAATTCAAACGTTGCAGAGGGCGGAGTCGACGAGTGGGCGGGTGAATGGGCGGGGCCAGCCGTAATCCTAGAAACTGGTACTCGCGTACCCCCTGCATGACATCACTGCCTCTATTATAGCTCCCAGCTATAGATCCCAGCCGCTTCTGGGGTCTGCTGCCTCAGCAAGCCACACACTTGGCATTCTGCACATGGGTGGCTGGCAGCAAAGACCCCTGGAAGCTGCAGGAGGGGTCTTTTGCAGCTTCCCCAGCAGATTGTGAAGCACTGTTTGTGCGGGGGAAGATTTTCCCCATAGCTGCAGTCTCCAGTATGGAGACTGCTGGTTCCATAGCATCGTAGCAGGGGGCAGAGAGGGTGGTTTGCTTCTGGTGCAAGCTATAAGGGGTGCTAAGGGTGTGCCAGCATCTCATGCTAGTTTTGCAGTGCTATCTGTAATAAACTATCTCGCCTACCTGAATAGGACTCAGATCAAAGAGGTGGGGACAAAGAAGACAAAACATGTTCCTTCAACCCATTGGTGTATGATAATTTAATTCATGCTGCCTCTCTTTGTGCTGATTGGAGGAAACTTCCAGTAAACTCTGGAAATTGTCCAGAGAGGTGGAATCACCCAATTATGTAGAATGTTGGGTGCCCAACACTCCACATTGTTCACACGTCTTTACCATGTGTATTCAGACCAATGTCTATAGATAGGGCAAGGGTAGGGTTACCATATACAAACTGGGCAGAGTGCCTATACCTTTAACCATTGTATAGCAGAGGGAATTTGGGCAGGTGCAGCCTTTGAAACCTTTCCTTGATGAGTTGCACCTGCCCAAATTCCCTCTTCTGTACAATGGTTAAAGGTATATAGGCACTCTGTTCTAGTTTGTATCTGGTAATCCTAAGCAAGGGACAGCACCACAGTGAAGCAGAGCTTGCCAGCAAGATCCCAGCCCTTTACAGACCCCAACTGTAGACATTTCCATAGTTAGAACATATTCTACCAGATCCCAGGGAAGGCAGTGGCATTCCTAAAGGGGGGGCAGAACCTAACTTCCAGAGCCATTCATGGCTTGGAGAGCAAAGCCTCTGAGCCACAAATGGCTCTGGAGGTGGGGGGAGGGGCCATGTTACACAGGAGCTTGGATTCCTGCAAAACGTAGCATTTTGTCCCCACTGTGGTAATGCCACTGGTGGAATCTGGTGCTACAGCAACATACAATACTGAGTAAAGGAAGAATTCAGTGCACTGAAGAACTGACAATCGATTTCAGATACCGAAAGCAGAGACTGAAAGATATTTGTCACTCACATATAATTCACATATAAACAAGCCATACTGTTATGCTGACTATGAATACGAGTAACACAGCCGGAAGCATATGGAGTTGAAACAAAAGAAAGCAAAAAGAAGCTAAAGAACACAATTAGTTCTCTAGTTTTTCAAAACTGATAGGGGGTGGGGTTTGAAAGGCTTGTTAAGGTTTGTGTTGGACCCAGAGAAATTATGCTTAGGCAGATAGTATTAACCATTTACTGTTTCAGAGCTAAGCACAGGGATATATTTTTTGGGGAAACTGATATTTTGGGGGGAAACTGACTTACACCTACTTTTTTTTCTTTCAATCAATCATCAATTATTAACAGTATTTAATAATACTGCTTTTCAACAAAAATGTTCACAACATGATTTATAGACAACATCAAGGATCAGTCAAGTAATTTAGGGTGCAATCCTAAACTGAGTTAGGCCGGCATAAACTAAGCCAGCAAAGTTTGGCCAGCACAAGGGCTACCGTAAAGTATGTTTGGACCACTCTCGGAGTCAGAGAGGCCAGCACACAGACGTGCACAGCCTCCCTGACTCCGAGAATGGTCCAAACACGCTTTCTGGTGTCCCTTGTGCCGGCCAAGCTTCACTGGCCTAACTGTGCCAGCCTAACTCCAGTTCAGGATAGCAGTGAACGCTGCCAGTTTGGAAAACCTTTTCTCTATACCACAGTAATCAATTTGGTCAGTTCTGATTCTCAGTCTGTAGATTTCAAACTTTGTAATTATATGCCTATAGCTTTTTGAAGCACCTCTTTCTCAAACCACAGTGTCTCACAGCTACTATCGCCTGCCCTAGTCTACCTTTCTGGCTGTGCATTTATACACCAGAGAGCTTTGGCCAAGAATGGCCTGTGTGCATACAATAAAAGAGATACCTCTGATGATCACATGTGACAATCAGCAGATGGTATACATACCTCTTCTCTATAGCTGAAAAGCTGACATGAAAAGCTGACAATTTAAGTGGTCTTGAGATGAGCCAAGTGCTGCTTTCATTAATATTAATGGGCAGATTTTAAAACACCACT
Source organism: Lerista edwardsae (assembly GCA_029204185.1). Classification (NCBI taxonomy): domain Eukaryota; kingdom Metazoa; phylum Chordata; class Lepidosauria; order Squamata; family Scincidae; genus Lerista; species Lerista edwardsae. The sequence goes on from JAJKFI010000024.1 coordinate 8,958,445, forward strand.
GCCTTATTCCTGGGTAGGAAGGCCCAGTGATGGGGAACAGTGTAGTTGGTGAATTTCAGCATGCCACCCAGGCTGCAATCCTATGTGAGTAAGTGCCATTGAAGAAATGGGACTCACTTCTGGGTAGACAAGCATGGGATTCAATCAATCAACAGGTACTTATATACCGCTTTTCAACACGAAGTTCACAAAGCGGTTTACAGGCAAATAGTAATAATAAAGTTAAATGGCTCCCTGTCCCAAAAGGGCTCACAATCTAAAAAAAAGGCAGACCGCCAGCAACAGCCACTAGAAAGACTGCGCAGGGGTGAAGAGGGACAGTTACTCTCCCCCTGCTAAATATAAGAGGAACACCACTGGAAAACGTGCCTCTTGTCCAGTTAGCGGGGATTGTGCTCCAGAGACTTTGTTAGGAAAAAGTGGCAACCACATTTCCTAACTGATATTACCAATTCAACAAGCTACCCATTTTGCAGGTATTATTGCGGAAAATAACATCCAGGGCCAGCCTTAAGCCAAGGTGACCAATGTTGTCACATTGGGACCCGTATGTTGGGGGGCCCGCAGCAAGCATATGGCTTGCTGCTGCAGCCAGGATCTCTATGGGCTGTAAGTCAGTGGGGTGAGCAGAGCAGCTTTACCTTGGGCCCTCCCACCTGCCCCTGATTCTGTATGACCCAAAATGGGCTTCCTGGAACCAGTTGGTGGTGATGTCATCATGTCACCACCAACTATTTCCAGGTGCCATGCTTTGTGCACAAGCACTCTTCTTGGTGAGTGCCCCCCACCGCTGCAGAGAGGGTGGGAAGCCCCACGGGACTACCCCACATTGGGCCCCTCTTCTCCTGGAGCTGGCCCTGATAATGTCCACATGTTGCTTGTGTGTTTAACCTTCTCTGTTCTTTATGTATTGTGCCATGAATGTGCATGGCTGTGGTGCTCCCTGGCCCACCATACAAGAGTGGAGAAGAAGCATGGCACACAGCCTATGCACTTGATCTTCCCATGTACCATCAAGTACCTTCTGGGATGACTTTCTGTGTTTGTGTCAGGGACACTGGCTGCACCACTTCCTTCCAAACAGCCTCTGATCTTGAAGGGACCTCACCTGACCTTGTAAACTCTGGCTCAAACAGCGCAAGGGGGAGATTTGCTCCCCAGCAAGGCTCTTAAAGGAGTCCTTGGAATTTAAGGGGCAGAGTAGCAGTCTCTAAGACTAGGCTGGGAATGACTGCCCCAAAGTCATTCAGACAATTTTTGGCTGAGTGGGGATTTTAATTTGGATATACATAGTCCAAAGCTCTTATCACACCACCTGATAGATGGCTAATATTGTGCAAGAGCATGAAAATCATGATTAGTCTGCTTCTCATGCATGAGTTGAAATGCAGATGTGGTGAAACTGTGACTCAAAACATCCTGGAAAATGTACTGACTATTGCTTTGACCTGAACAGATTTAAAAACCAGAAGGGCTGTCATCTAATTACAGAAACTTTGTGAAGAACAGGTTAAAATCACAAATTTGGGTCTGTCTCTATTTTGAAAGCCTGCAGCAATTTTGCAGCAGCTGTGGGAAGGGATCTGGTTAGAAGGCTGAGAAGAGGCGCCTAATTTGGATCTCACCACAGCTGGATAAGAAGCCTGATAACTGGCCAGGACATCAGGGTCTAGCTAATTGGAAATGGGATTCAACCGTGGTTCTGCAGCTTGACAGAGTGAGAGACCAATAGTAGTCTCTGGTGATTAGAACATCATCTTCCAGAAGCTTCAGCAGGTCTGAACCTCTGGTTGGCTAATATAGGCAGGTGGTGTGGATTGCTGTAGGCTGAGTTACTGGCATAGCCTGAAACTAAGCAGGAGAATCTGTGGATAGGAGACAAAATACCAGGCTGTGACAAGCTATAGTGCCTGTTGTGGCAGAATGGAGTCACTGTGGGGCTGATTAGCCAGTGTGAGAAGCCTAGTTGGCTGTAATGGAATACAACCTTGAGGACCTATCCAAGCTGGACTTATGACTGTCTGCTGAAACTTGATGGCACACAGCCAGAGGAGAGAACCACACTGTGAAGGCTACATCTGGGACTGAGGATTCAGTGAATCACAGAATACTGTATCTTTATTTTTAAAAAAACTCATTGGAAAATTGTGGTTTAGACTAGTCTGCCCATGTAGGCTGCCTTGGGCATTTGCTTTGGCATGGGAAAAGTGGGATATAAATTCTTCAAATAAATAAGTTTAAGTTATTTTAAAACTCTTTAGTTGGGAGGGGCTAAATTTCCCTTTGTCATTCCATCTTGGATTGCTTTTTGTAGCAGCCATCAGGGTAGAAGGGTTATCCTTTGGCCATTAACAGGTGAACGTGCACAAGAACTTACGTACTGTACAATGTTGGCTTTTTGCGTGAGAATGGTAGCCTGCATTCTTACAAAATGTTAAGGCCCTTGAAGGGGGAAGGACACATAAGAACTAAATTTGGAACAAGCACTTCTGACTCAATGGGAGTATTAAAGGAATGGGCAAGGAGTATGTAAGGGACTGTGACAAACCTGATAGTATACAAGCTTGCTCAGAAGTTGCACTATGTTTAATGGGGCTTAATCCCAGGAATGAAGTATATAGGATTGCGGCCCTGCAGCTCAATCCTATGCCCAAATATAGCATCAGACAAATCTGTGATAGTACAAGGCAGACTCCTAACATTCTGTTGTTAGTATCAGATATAGTCATAGCCTTTTCAGTTCTTCCCCCTTGTATTTTATTTTTAAGCAAAGCTGAAAGAATGCCAGTTGAGAGGATTGCCCCTAGGTATGTCATAAAATAGAAACGGCTCATTGCCTTCATAAATATGTCACTTTATAGAGCAGTCAATTAACCAAAAAAAGTGATACTTGACTCATAAGAACAGCCTCACTGGATCAAGCCAAGGGCCAATCTAGTCCAGCTTCCTGTATCTCACAGTGACCCACATACGGCAACAAGATACTTGCATCCTGCTGCCACTCCCCTGCATCTGGTATTTTGAGGTAGCCTATTTACCTAAGAAAGTATAAATTTTTCATTTAGCTGCTAATTTAATTCCTCCAGGGATTAATGAATAGTATGGTGACTGTATAAGATCTGATAGTCTTATGATTAATGTTAACCATAATGTCATGGTTCATGTTCAGATATAAAGATCTGAAATTTTGGATGATACATGAATATATGGTAACATTTTGTCTCAATATATACTTTTATTTAGGAAACTAGTCCTTTCTGCTTTCTAGTGTGTGGATAGGAATGAAAATAGGTACAGTCATGCTCCGGTATCCACTGGGGTTCTGTTTTGGACCCCACCGTGGATACCTGAAACTGTGGATACTGGGGACGCCTTTTTAAAGATAGGGGAACATCAGTGGTTTTGCTGCAACAAACTAAAAAATGGAGGTTTGTGTAATGTTCCCCTACCTTTTTAATAGGAGTCCCAATATCCATGGAATCTGTGGATAACTGAATCCATGGATACTGAATCAGTGGGTACCGGGTCATACCTGTACTGACACTGTGTATGCACTCACCCCCATTGTCATGAATGAAAGGGGGGTTGTAACCTCTGACCTTCCAACTCGCCCACTCGGTTTGAACCCACAGCCTAGTGGGAAATGCCTTGATAGGTTAAATCCGCTGCCACCAGCCCTTGAAAGGCTGGGAAAAAGACAACAAATATATAGATTACAAGCATTTTTATAATCCCCCCTCCTATTCCTCCTCCAAGTTCCTGCTTGGTGGAAAATTACTGAGGCTGGGGCCTGAGAAGCTCTGTGCTAATTGGTCCTTGTGAATATGCCGTGACCATTCTGATAAGGCTCTGCTAGCCTGAACCAGTTCTCTATCTATGGTGAGAGTTAGCAACACTGAAAGTTACATGGGGGGAAATTTGTGAGAACAAAGAAAGCAAAGATGGAAAACGGTTACATATTTCCGCAGCCCTAGACAAGTCACTAAGCAAAAGACTTAAGATGGCTGCACTTTGGTAAGTTGGCAACACTTAGCTGGAAAAATAAGAGATTGGTTGGCAACCTTGACACGTGATCTGTTCCTTCCACCTCCCCCCAGCTGGGACATCCTCAGAGTAACAGATCAGCCCCTTGGAAATGCACCTTAACAAAGTAAGTAAACGGAAAGTATAAAACAGAAAGTATAAAACAAATAGGTATATGAAACGTAACTGTTTCATCGCACCCATGCATGCATCTTTCAGCTTTTTAAGACCTGTTGGGAATGAAAAGTTTTACATAAACTCATAGTAGCAGCAACTACACTTACTAAGGCCTCAGTAGTCACACAGATCTCAATCTAAGGTGATAACGTTTCTCATTGAGTGGTAGGACATCCAGCAAAGCAAACCCTTGTATAACTATGTGGGAAGCGTAGGTTGTAAGCACCATATGGTGGTAACCTGATTGTTCTTTAACACCTCTTGAAAATCAGCAGTGCTCTAAAGCATCACTCTCCCCTCCTCCCCCAATCTAAAAATATGCAGCTCCTTAACAGAAGCAACGACATATGATCCATATGGCTCAAATTCAGGAGACTGAGGCCCAATCCTAGCCAACTTTCTAGTATCAGTGCAGCCATAACGCAGTGCCGAAGTAAGGGAATAAACGTCCCCTTATCTTGAGGAGGTTCTGTGACTTCCCCCGCTCCACTGCAGGAGGTTAGTAAGGATTAGGCCCTGAGTTGCTCCCTGCCTGGCTTCCTTTCTCCCTGCTAGCCATGATAGCCAGAAAATGACATCCATTTTCAAGGACAGTCTAAATATCAGGTGTTTGGGCTAAATGCCACCACTGTGCCCTGCCTGAGGCATCTGTCGTCAGGAGACAGAACTATGAGTTAACAGGTGTCGGTCCTTAAAGGGCACTGTTGCTCCACTGGTCCCCTTGCTTGCCCACCCTTTCTACTCCCCCTGCATGGCTAAATCACTGCTCTCTCTCAGTCTTGTCGACGTGGACTGAAAGTAACTTTGCAGGGTCTCAGGATGGGTCTTTCCCGTTTAACTGGAGATGCCAGGAACTGGAGCTGGAAGCTTTGTTGCACAGCCCAAAGTATGGGCCATGCAACTTTGCAGTGGGACTGAGGGCGCAATCCTGGCATAGCTGTGCCTATGGATGGCTCCATAGGCATAGCTGGCATAGCTGTGCCTATGGAGGATGTGCTGCATCCTGCAATTCAGGGGCAGTCATAGAGGCCTTCTCAAGGTAAGGGAATATTTGTTTCCTTACCTTGGAGCTGCACTGCCTTTACCGTGATGCTGGAAAGGTGGTTAGGATTGCACCCTGAGACATTGAAAACTGTCTCGGGAACTCATGACTTAAATGGCCTCACATATACCTTATAGCAATGTTATTCAAACTGTGGGTCGGGACCTGATGTCAGGTGGGTCATGGTAAGCTGGGAGCAGCCATCTTGGAAACTGCGGACCTTACCCTTGCTATAGTATATTCCTTTTGTGAGTGTTAACAATTTGAATTTTCAAGTGAGTTTTTGTTCAGTGTTTTTTTAGGGTTTTTTTTTAGAAATTTTTAGTTCAGTGCTTTTACAAAATATTTTGTCATAACCTTGCTTTCTGTCAGAGATGTTTCATGGTTGTGCAGTTGCTGCAGTCCAAGAATGCCAGTTTGCATTCCAGACATGTCATTTAATTACCTCCTCCTTGATTATGTCACTTCCAGCTATGACATCACTTCCAGTGGGTCTCAACACATGTTCCATTCTAAAAAGTGGGTCCCAGTCTAAAATGTTTGAGAACAACTGCCTTATAATAGAGCCATAGTATGCAAGCTGCTTAAACAAATACAAGAAAGCACATAAAGAATAAACAAAACTTATAAGGGGCCAAGGGGGAACATGGACTGTGATTTGGCTTGTGATTGATTGGAAACATGTTTTTCAGCTCCATGAAAAAGTGTGGGGGAAGGAATTGAATCATACCCTATAAAGAAACTAGAACCATGTTTGACAGCATCATCACAAATGGAGGAACCTGGGGATGACTTTAAAGTCAATTGGAATTCAGAAAGCATATGTCCAATTACAGATTACTCAGGAAAATATTGTGTGTGCAGATTGTCTGTCTGGCCCCTTGTTCTCCTTGCTTGAGAATTTACAATTCAAGCACATTTTGTCACATTTTGCCAATAACATTTACAACATTTCTTAGCGTCTGTCTTTATTACAGAATGCATTGGAACATAATGCACCATAATGAGACAATCTTGGTAGTAGTTATAAAAAAGGATGCATTCTGTCAGGTTGTAGATATAAATAATGATGAGGAATGATGCCAGTGCATGATAAAGATACAAACACAGGTATTTGCAAGCAACATCATACACTATTATGCAGGACAGCAATATGCCAGCCAATCCAGCTGAATTATTTAACAGAGCAGTAGCCCATTTTCTGACAGCACCTCTGAAATTTCCATGTTCTATATGTAGACAGTCTTGTGATTTTTTTAACCTTTCACTGAAGGCCATTTTACAATTGCTTATTGCTCAGATCAGAGAAGACTGATTTCTATTAATACTATTTCACGTTAGGTATGTAATTTTTCATGTGTTTATCATGAACTTAGGGGTGGAATTACTGGAATGGACCACATACTTTAATCAAGTGCTAGGAAGTGAGACGTGAGTAATGCATAAGCTTTGTTTTTCCAATGGCATGATTCAGGGTAGTTGTCTCCACATATTTTATTTAAAAGAAGACTTGCAAAATCATAAAACATTAGAGCTGGAAGGACCTTAAAGGCCATCTAGTCCAACCCCCCCTGTTCAGTGCAGGCAACTATTACAGCATCTCTGACAGGTGAATATCCAGCCTCTGCTTGAAAACCTTCAACAAAGGAGTGCCCACTACTGTGTGAGGCAAACTGTCCCAGTGTCAATCAGGTCTTACAGTTAGGAAATTCTTCCTAAAGCCTCTACTCTAAATCTACTTTCTTGTAGAGTCAACTCATTGGTTCCAGTCTTGGCCTCAAGAGCCACAGAGAGTAGTTACCCACATCAAGAATTTTTATTTTGTGCTTGCATGTTAATCTTGATAAATGTTGCCTCTCTTTCCCCATTTGCTTTTCTTTCCTTGCCTTTTCCTGTTGGTTTATTCTTCTGCTTTTTAATGAACTTCTAACATTTTTACTATGTTACCTGTCTGGTCACACAGAAGGAAGCAGGCTGCCACATTCCACTACTGTTTGGTACTGTTAATGGATCTACTTTCCTATGGTGGCCTTTCTGTCTGGGCCTCATAGCTTTGGGTGGTGAAAACAAAGACCTACCTTTTCCCAGAAGAATGAAGCAGAGAGAAAGGGAGAAGGGTGCTATGTTACCCAGTAGGGTGCTGCACCCATTTCCCCCTCCTGCTTCCTTTATAAGAAGTACTGTATCACTTAGAGTGCAATCCTAACCTGGAGTTTGGCTGGCACAAGGGACACAGTAAAGTAAGTTTGGACCACTCTTGGAGTCAGAGAGGCCAGCACACAAACGTGCACCATCCTCCCTGACTCTGAGCGTGGTCCAAACACGCTTTACTGTGGCCCTTGTGCCAGCCCAATTTTGCTGGCCTAACTATGCTGGCATAACTCCAAGTTAGGATTGCGCCCTAAGTCTTACTTAACACAATGCGTTTACTTCTGAGTAAAACAAACAACACATAGGATGGATCAATTTGCAGTGGAGAGGAGGTGTCACGGAAATATGTTTTAAAAAATTTTCTGCTACCATTTTTGTCTTCCAGACATGTATCTTGCACTTGAAACTCTGCAGAGGGGAAAATGGCATGAGTATATACAAGGGTTATGCACTCCTTCCTGCACATTGCTACTAACAGTGATGTGCAGTGAGATCCAACACTGGGGAAGCACAGCTCACAGAGCTCCTGGGTGATGCCATGCTGAATGGTGAGGAAGTGAACTGGTAAAGCTTTGGAAGCTGGTCTCTCAGTTATGTGCTTGTGCTTCAGCCATTTGTTCTCCCAGATCAAAGATTTTTCAAATGTGTAAGGCAAATTGATTCAGCATGCTTAATATTTGCAAATTACAAGAGGGCTGTGCTGACTCATTGTGCTGATCACTGCTAGTTCAAATGGCAGACCAGGGCCTAGGAGGTGGCACAGTTCCAAATCTGATTGCTATGGAAAAACTTTGCAGTGGCTCTTCCTTAGCTACCTCTCTGCTTCCTCATTAATGTAAGTGCTACAGTTAGCACTAAATCAGCAGAGTGGCTGGGAAGTTGCTGCTCAGAGGCCAGGCAGGCTTATTTTCTTTGTCTCTTCCCTTTTCTATATATGCCTTAAAGGTACAAGTAGGGCAAAGTAACATCAGTGCATAAATGTGTTTGTTTCCCACAGCCTGAAAAAAATTACCCATCTTAATTTCTAGAACAGATTTTTTTCTCATGAAACAAGTCTACCATCTGGTGGCAGAAGAAAGGTATAAGATGCATTTATGGGGGAGGGAAATGGGATATCTAGTGGGAAAGGAAGGAAAAGGGGAGTAAGTTGTTTCTACTACTACGGCTCATGTAAAGCTTGGCCTCCATGAAAGGAATTGGCACGATTCCCATTTGGATTTTTCACTTCTCATCTGGAAAACAATACATCAGAATGAAAAATTCAAATGCATTGTACATGGAAAAAGTGTAAGCAAAGCTTTGCAGAAAGCTAGTATAGTATGCTGACAAATCGCTCTGGAAATTCTATGTGGATTTGTCATTCCAGTAGACTGTGAACGCTAGGTAAAAAGATTATTGTAGCATGTGGGGTTATACTGTCAGCATGGGTCCCAACCACAGCAGACATAGTTAGGTTACTACAAATGGGACCTCAGTTTCCACTAGGGGTGGGTTCTGAGATTCCCCACAGATACCAAAAAATGGTGTTAAGTAAAAGCAGTTAAAACACAAGTCAAGTCAGGCAACCAATTAGAAATGCTATTTTGCAATTTGTCTGGAGAAACAAATTGCAAAAGGGAGGAACCATTGATTACTTCCACATTCCATTGTTCAGTGAGCCAGGGTGAGGGGAGGGGGTCACTTTTCTCCAAATAAAAAGTGCATCCAGGAATCTCTTTTTGGGTTCCTGCTTAATTTTTTTTCAATTGGGTGTTGGGCACTCAGCAGAGGAAATACTCTGTCTAAGACAGTGTTATTCAAACTGTGGGTCGGGACCCACTTGGTGGGTCGTGACCTGATGTCAGGTGGGTCACGGAAAGCTGGGAGCAGCTATCTTGGAAACTGAAGACTTATTCTTGTTATATTCCTTTTGTGAGTGTGAACAGTTTGAATTTTCAGATGAGGGTTTTTAGTTTGTTTTTAGTTCAGTGCTTTTACATCATATTTTGTCCTCATCTTGCTTTCTGTCAGGGATGTTTCATGGTATGCATTTGCTGCAGTCCAAGATTGCCAATTTGCATTTCAGGAGTGTCATTTTATTATGCTACAATGACAGCACTTCCTGCTTGATGATGTCACTTCCTGCCACAACATCACTTCCAGGTTAATGACATTACTTCTGGCAGGTCCCGAAATGAGTGCCATTCTAAAAAGTGGGTCCCGGTCTAAAAAGTTTGAAGTCTAAGGAACCATCCCTTTCATGGATCACTGCCTTGTCGTGGCGAAGGGGCTTGAGTAGCTCAATGAAGCTGTGAGCTATGCCATGTAGGGTTACCCAAGATGGACAGGTCATAGTAGAGAGTTCTGACTAAACGTGATCCGCTGGAGAAGGAAATGGCAACCCACTCCAGTACTCTTGCCAAGAAAACCCCATGGATTACAAAACTAAAAGGCTAAACAATATGACACTGGAAGATGAGACCCTCAGGTCGGAAGGTGTCCATTATGCTACTGGGGAAGAGCAGAACACGAGTACTAGTAATAATAATAATAATAATACATTTATTTATATACCGCCTTTCTTAAGATCACTAGATTTCTCTAATGATTGAACTCAAGGCGGTTTACATAGGCAGACTTTCTCACAAACCCAAAGGTTTTTACAATTTACAGAATGTTCTGTCTTCCAAGAACAACACTCCTACAGATCTTTCTTTCTGGATTTAGCCTTCTTTCTTTAGCCACCCGTCTGTCGTCTGCTGGCTGATGAGGGTTCCCTGCTGCCACCAGAGATGCAGCTGATTTCAGCACACTCCTCCTCCCACGAGGCAGCTGAAACTCAGCTTGTAATCAGCCGCAGTTTCCAAGAAAGCTCCAGAAAGAGTGAAGTAGCTGGGCCAAAACTGGAAGGAAGCTAAGCTGTGGATGTGTCTGGAAGTGAAAGGAAAGTGCGATGCTGCAAAGAACAATACTGCATAGGAACCTGGAATGTCAGATCTATGAATCAAGGTAAGCTAGATGTGGTCAAACGTGAGATGTCAAGGTTGAACATCGACATCATGGGAGTTAGCGAACTAAAATGGACAGAAATGGGAGAATTTAATTCAGATGACCATTATATCTGCTACTGTGGGCAGGAATCCCTTAGAAGAAATGGAGTAGCCTTCATAGTGAACAAGAGAGTGAGAACAGTAGTACTGGGGTATAACCTCAAAAATGATAGAATGATTTCAATTCAGATCCAAGGCAGACCTTTCAACATCACAGTAATCCAAGTCTACGCCCCAACCACTGGTGCTGAAGAGGAAGAAGTTGACCGTTTCTATGAAGACCTAGAACAGCTTCTAGAATTAACACCCAAAAAAGATGTCCTTCTCATCATAGGGGATTGGAATGCTAAAGTAGGCAGTCAAGAGGTAATAGGAGTAACAGGCAAGTTTGGTCTTGGAGTACAGAATGAAGCAGGGCAAAGACTGATAGAGTTCTGTCAGGAGAACACATTAGTCATAGCAAAAACACTTTTCCAGCAACACAAATGGCGACTGTACACATGGACTTCACCAGATGGTCTACATCGAAATCAGATTGATTACATTCTTTGCAGCCAAAGGTGGAGAAGTTCTATACAGGCAGTAAAAACAAGACCTGGAGCTGACTGTGGCTCAGATCATGAGCTTCTTATTGCAAAATTCAGGCTTAAACTGAAAAAAGTAGGGAAAACCACTAGGCCCTCCATGTATGACCTAAATCAGATCCCAAACGAATATACAGTGGAGGTGACAAATAGATTTAGAGGCTTAGATTTGGTAGACAGAGTGCCTGAAGAACTTTGGACGGAGGTCTGTAACATTGTACAGGAGGCAGCAACTAAAACCATCCCAAAGAGAAAGAAATGCAAAAAGGCAAAGTGGCTATCTGAAGAGGCTTTACAAATAGCTGAGGAAAGAAGGGAAGCCAAAAGCAAGGGAGAAAGGGAAAGATATACCCAACTGAATGCAGATTTCCAGAGAACAGCAAGGAGAGTTAGGAAGGCCTTCCTAAATGAGCAATGCAAAGAAATAGAGGAAAACAATAGAATGGGAAAGACTAGAGATCTTTTCAAGAAAATTGGAGATGTCAAAGGACAATTTCATGCTAAGGTAGGCACAATAAAGGACAAGAAAGGCAAAGACCTCACAGAAGCAGATGAGATTAAGAAGAGGTGGCAAGAATACACAGAGGAACTATATAAGGCTGATCTAAATGTTCCTGATAACCACAATGGTGTGGTCACTGAGCTCGAACCTGACATCCTGGAGTGTGAAGTCAAGTGGGCTTTAGAAAGCCTCACTAACAATAAAGCTAGCGGAGGTGACAGCATTCCAGCGGAATTACTCAAAATCTTAAAAGATGATGCTGTCAAAGTGCTGCACTCCATATGCCAGCAAATTTAGAAAACCCAGCAGTGGCCACAAGACTGGAAAAGATCAGTTTACATTCCAGTCCCAAAGAAGGGCAATGCCAAAGATTGTTCAAACTACCGCACCATTGCACTCATTTCACATGCTAGCAAGGTGATGCTCAAAATCCTACAAGCTAGGCTTCAGCAGGATGTGAATCGAGAACTACCAGATGTACAAGCTGGTTTCCGAAGAGGCAGAGGAACTAGAGATCAAATTGCCAACATCCGCTGGATCATGGAGAAAGCAAGAGAGTTCCAGAAAAACATCTACCTCTGCTTCATTGACTATGCTAAAGCCTTTGATTGTGTGGATCACAACAAAGTGGCAAGTTTTGAAGAGATGGGAGTACCAGACCACCTTATCTGTCTTCTGAGAAACCTGTATGTGGGCCAGGAAGCAACAGTTAGAACTGGACATGGAACAACCGACTGGTTTCAAATTGGGAAAGGAGTACGACAAGGCTGTATACTGTCACCCTGCTTATTTAACTTATATGCAGAGTACATCATGAGGAAGGCTGGGCTGGATGATTCACAAGCTGGAATCAAGATTGCTGGGAGAAATATCACCAACCTCAGATATGCAGACGACACCACTCTAATGGCAGAAAGTGAGGAAGACTTAAAGAACCTTTTGATGAGGGTGAAAGAGGAAAGTGCCAAAATTGGCTTGAAGCTCAACATTAAAAAAACTAAGATCATGGCCACCACTCCCATCACTTCCTGGCAAATAGAAGGGGAAGAAATGGAAGCAGTGACAGACTTTATTTTCCTGGGCTCCAAGATCAGCGCAGATGGTGACTGCAGCCATGAAATTAAAAGACGTTTACTTCTTGGGAGGAAAGCTATGCCCATGTCTGCCCATGTAAACCGCCTTGAGTTATAGTCACTAGAGAAATCTGGTGACCTAAGAAAGGCGGTATATAAATCCAAGTATTATTATTATTTTTATGGCGAACATAGACAACTTAATAAAAAGCCGAGACATCACCCTGCCAACAAAGGTTCGCATAGTCAAAGCTATGGTTTTCCCAGTAGCTATGTATGGCTGTGAGAGCTGGACCATAAGAAAGGCAGAGCGCCGAAGAATAGATGTGATGTAGGAGGAAATCAAGCCAATACAGTGATTTCCCAGGCCCCTGTGCCTTTAAGCTTAGGGGCCGTCAATTGAGGTTTTGTTTACCCGATGTGCATTCCTATCCTGTTTGCATCCTAAGAATTAATGCTGTTCCCAGCCCAACCTCCCTGATCCCGGCTGGTCTGGGTTTCCCTTACTGTGCCTTATATTACCAAGAAACCGTTGATTGAAAAGAATGCCAGCAGGACTTCGTTGTTGCAGGAAGAGAAATACATTTTACTCATGTGCAAGACATCAGCAAAACGGACACAAGATGCAGCATGCTTCCCAGGAGATTCAGAACTTGTGTCTCTCCCAGGAGGTTCAGAACTTGTGTAAATTGTACATGTGGGTCTGGTCAGTTATACAATTGAATATGCAAAATGTGGAGTTGCCAACAACAAATCATTCCTCCCTGCTGTTGATCCCCCTCCCCTCTACTGTGACCTTATATTAACAAAAGGGTTAGGGGCACGATTACAACATCTAGTTAGATGCAAACATTTAAACACAAAAGCAGGAGGCGACAGACAGATTTAGCCACAATGCTGGAGACACACTCACAGTGGTAAGTATTTTCAAGAGAGAGAGCTTACATTTGAATACAGATAAGAGATTCTGATGGGGAAAACTCCTGGCCTTTAGGCAGAATAAGAACTTGATTGTTTAGGCAGGACTTGCATAAGTCTTTTGTCAGAGACCAGATTTGCATTTCTTTAAGACTGGGGGGGAAAGGTGACTTACAGATGTCTTTACTCAGGATGAGATCCAAAATGGAGTCAGGTCTCCACATGTCTTTTTGGGACAGGGAGAATGTCCACAACCTGCTCCTCTCTTTCCATGACATCCTGGTCTGACCTTCCCCTTTTCCAGGTCCTGCATTATGTGCATCTGACCATTGCAATGCAAGTGTTCCCTAGAAGGCCAAATTACAGAGCCAGGTTGCCTAAACAGTTGCTCTTGCCAAGGTTTTTCCCATCAGAGTTGCTGCTTTTTCAATGGTTCAGGCTTACACTGTTGGAGGAAAAGGAGCTTGGTGGTTTCACATGGCTGCAGCTGTGTGCTGTGAGCCAGGAGAGTTCATGATAGTTGCAAGGCATGGCTGGGGGAGCTACACTTCCAGCCGGGTAGGGGAGCTTGGTGTATGTCTGAGAGAATCCTGGGGGGGGGGGGGGACCTCCCACATCAGATGCTTTCGAATTATGGTGCTGGAGAAGACTCTTGAGAGTCCCCTGGACTGCAAGGAGGTCCAATCGGTCCATCCTACAGGAAATCAAGCCTGATTGCTCCCTGGAAGGTCAAATCCTGAAGCTGAAGCTCCAATACTTTGGCCACCTCCTGAGAAGAGAGGACTCTGTAGAAAGGACCCTCATGCTGGGAAAGATTGAAGGCAAAAGGAGAAGGGGGCGGCAGAGGATGAGATGGTTAGACGGTGTCACCGAAGCGATGAACATGAAATTGGGCGAACTCCGGAAGCTAGTGGAGGACAGGGAGGCCTGGCGTGCTGTGGTCCAGGGGGTCGCGAAGAGTCGGACACGACTTAGCGACTGAACAACAACAACAAGGAACCATGTTTTTTGTTACTTTTTTTGTCTCCTTAATACATCATTCTTATTTAATAATTGTTCTGTCTGATCAGCCCTGCATTCACATGAAAGAGCTTGACGGAGACTGCTTGGTTCTTGTAAAGAGTTTCATGCCCAGATTAGCAGGGGGAATTTTGACTGGGACAAAGTGTGGGTCTTCTTAGGCCTTAACGCAATGCTTCTAGATTGCTTGCATTCCCCTGGGCTGTCCAAATGGTTTGACTAAACAACT
>JAJKFI010000024.1:8973202-9024405 GCA_029204185.1 Lerista edwardsae
CTGGCTAGTATGTTAAAATGCTGCACAAGTTTGGCCTGAGTAGTTTATGCCTGAGCAAATGCACTAAGAAGTGGACACACACACACACACACACACACACACAGAGAGAGAGAGAGAGAGAGAGAGAGAGAGAGAGAGAGAGAGAACCCCAAATGGTTAAGCTATTTCTAGGTTACTCAGAAAGCTGAACCTCAGTATACATGGTGGCCAAGTCACATCAATAATCAGGAAAGTCTTGAAATATTAAATGTTATGCCCAATCTGAAGCATGAATTTTATTACATAATATAGTATATGCAATATCAAATCATAATTGACATGAGATGGAATGCTAGGTAGGATTTCTGCTGCCTTTTACAGGGCTGGTTTGGAGAGATAAGAGGACACCTGCCAACAGCAACTGGGAACACATTGCTGCATTTGTGGAATACGTGTTTCATTGACTTAATACAGTACATTACCTAATATGTTATGTAACATAATACACAGCTGTTGGAAGATTTGCAAGACTGAGGGCCATGACCGGTCTAGAACTCCTTGGTGCCTTAGATAGCATGGCAAATGCTTTCCAGTGATGTGCTCAGCTCTCTGGATTGGAAGAGGAAAGGGGGAGGCCTGGAGTTCAGCTCTAGTTCTTACCTCTCCTTTATACTTCCTCTTTCTATTTTGTCCTCCTTCTTTTGCCCCCAGGATTGGGGTGGGGGGTGAGGAACAGCAACAGTGCAGCCGAGCATGCCTGAGGCGTCATGGATGGGTGTGCCCTGAGAACTTTGCCCAAGGGACTGCATGGCTCCACCCGCTTATTAGTTCATATTAACAATAATAATAGTACTTATCTACCACTTCTCAACAAAAAGGTTCACAAAGCAGTTTACAGACAAAATCAAATCACTAAATGACTCCCTATCCCAAAAGGGCTTATAGACGAAAAAAATGCAGCTTCTCCAAGGTGACTCATGAGATTTTTCCAACTCCTGCAAATGACTTTCTTGTCATAAGGAAACTGCTTTATATAGAAACTCACAGTCACAGCACAATCCTATACTCAGTAAGTCCCACTGTGTTCAATGGGTCTTATTCCCAGGAAAGTGTGCACCGGACTGCAACCTGAGCGTTATTGACCCTGCCCTGCAGCTGCCTTGCAGAATTTCAAAGCAAGCACCTCTCTTGGCTGTACTTAGGAGAGGTCAGGGATTGAACCTGGAACCTCCTGTTTGAAGGATTCCTGTGGGTGGACCTTTGGAAGAAACAAGGGGTTGTGTGCCTTGCCAGTGTCTGGGGGTGGGGTGGGGGGAGCAAGGCAGGTATTATGCACCCCCAGAGCCAGCATTATCCCATCTCTGAGAACGCTGGCTGTACCTCATCCCTGTGGAGAATACAGAAGCAGGCTTTGGGGCATCTCTCCACCCGAGCCAGGGTTGGGGGAGGTGGGCTGAAATTGGCAGTGTCCCACCTCCCAGAAGAAGGGCAGTGTTCTCCACAAGGGCAAGGGGCTGCCAGCTTCAACTGAATTCTTAAGGGTGCAAATGAGGCTCTGAGAATACTGTGCCTGGGGTGACCGCCCCCTTGGTCCCCCTCATGCTATCCCTCTGGAAGAAACCAAAGCACTGTAATGGCCCCCTGCTTGCCATTCGTTTCAGTATGTCCTACTTAGGCATGCCCAGGACAGTTGTCACTCATAACTTATCAGTGGCTTTCCTAGAGGTAGGCTTCGCAGATACAAACTGGGACAGAATGCCTGTACCTTTAACCATTGTATAGCAGGGGAAATTTGGGCAGGTGCAGCTTATGAAACCCACCCATGATGAGCTGCACCTGCTCAGTTTCCCTCTTCTATACAATGGTTAAAGTTATAGGCACTTTGTCCCAGTCTGTAACTGGTAACCCTGCTAGAGGGTGGGGGAGTAAAATGTTTTGCAGGAGCCTTGCAGTCGCGAATGGCTCTGAAGGCGAGGGGAAGGGCCGCTTCACCCAGGATCGCTCAGGATCCTGCAAAATTTAGCATTTTGGTCTCATTCTCTAGGAACGCCATTGGAACTTATCAGTGGACATTCTGCGCTCGGCCCCTGCAAGGAAGGCCTGGAGAAGAAGCGAGCAGCTGGGCGAGGGAAGAAGTTTCGAGGTCTCTCGTCAGCGCCGCTTGGCGGATCCCTCAGCGCAGCAGGTGCAGCTGAGGGAGGCTCGCGCGGGCCACCGCTCGGCCGGCGCGCGCGTCTGTGCGCGCGCGCGCGCCTGCATTCTCAAGGACGGTTGGTGGCCGCGCGCGCCCTTCTCCTGAGGGGTGGGAGGCGAGGCGTAGCATTGTGACGGCGGGCGCGGTAGCCCCGCCCCCCTCTCCGTATGGGCCGCGCGCCGCCGCAGGAGGGAGTCGGTGCGCGTGAAGGAGGGCGGGCGCAGCAGCCTGAGGAGGAGGAGGAAGACGACGACGGAATCGCGGACATGATGGCGGCGCTCGCCCTACAAGGGGCGGCCTCGCTGCTGCGGTCCCAAGCGCCTGGGCAGGGTTCCGGAGCCCGAGCCGGGCTATAATCGTCGCCGCCGCCGCCCCCCGTCCCCGCCTCTCTGCCTCCTTCCCGCCACCCTCCCCAGAGACGGACAGGAGGCGGCGGGGTCTCGGGGATGGCGGCCCCGGGCCCCCCTCAGCCGCCGCCCCTGCGACTTGGCCCGCGGCTTCGGGCCGGCGTGGAGGTGGCGCTGCGGGTGCCCAGCCTCTTCTTCATCGACGCCATCTTCAACTCGTCCCCGGTGTTCCCCGGAGACTCCCTGTGGGCCGGCCTCCTGGGGGGGGCTGCTGCGGCTGCTGGGTGAGAGAAGCCTCCCAATCCCCCACCCTCCCCCTCCCCTAACGTATACTGTGTGTGAGCCCCCCTTCTCTCTGTGGGTCCCGGGAGGGGGAGAAAAAGAGGCATCTCCAACCCCTTCCCCCCCATCCCTGCAGTGTCTGCCCTCTGCTCCTTTTGGGTGGAATGTCTCCATTTCCACAACCCCCCTCCACGTTTCCGATAGCAGGTTTTCCGCCATCATCTCTTCCATCCCCCCTTCCCACGTGACAAGTTTTCTATCTTTCACTTTTCGAACTGGGTGGGTGAGCTCGAAAGAGTTCCTGGCTATTTTATCGCCCTGATAAGCTCACACGACGGTGGCAGGTCCTTTCCCCCCCCTCCCTTTCTCAACCCGGATCTTTCTCAATCCCAAATTGCCCCATAATAAGTATGTCTCGAAACTGCAAGAAGGAACTCCTGTGCCGGTAGAATACAGGTACGAAAGTGTGCTTTAAGACTGTCAGAGTACAATCTTGGTTGCTTGATCCTGAGTAGACGTGCATAGGGTATGACTGAATCTTATTTCTATTTAGATCATTTTGGTACTGCCCTTCAGCACAAGAGCTCTGTTGCTGTAGTTACTGTGTAAGAAATCAGTTCTGTAATTCGTATTGTCATTTCCCTCTTAGCCATGCTTTCTCTCTCTGATATATTAATACTGAGAAATGTGTATTTGACTTTCCCTGATTTCCTACTTCCTTAACCACTTATGTATTAAAACCCAAAGAGATGTGCACTTAGTACTGAGTCCTGAATTAGTCTCTCTGTTTTCCTTGGACTACAGGCTAGATTACTCCTCTCCAAAAAGGTGTCAAAAAGATTGTTGATAATTGTTCCATATAGTGGCTTAGTATAAAGTGAAACTTAAAAATTAGAATAATGAAATTCCAACCATCCTTACAGTTGTGGAGTTCCTGGTTTTGGATGCTTTAAGGCACAGGTTAGCTAAATACAGTATTTGCTCGTCTTGGCATAACTATTTGTTTAAACTTTAGGTGACCTTGTGTGGTCTATTGCAAAGTTTACAGTTCTGGAAAGTCTGGTATTTATAACCTTGGCATTTTGGTATCTTCTCCTGTTTTCAGCATAATCACTGTGATATCAGCTGCTGATATAGAGTCAACATACCCAGTTTCCTACATAAAAAATTTAAATTGTATGTAGATAATGTGTGGCAGGTGTCTGTGGCATGTATTGTATGTACATTTATTGGAAAGCCACAGCCAGTCACATACCATAATTGATTGTCATAAGCGTGTGTAAATATTAACCTTGTAAAAAAAAATTCTGGTAACTTTTATGGACTTTTTTGTCCACAAAAATACCACACATAGTGTCTTAATTTTAAAGAGTATGCTTTATTAGCAGACTTGGGCCCAGTCCTGTCCAATTTTCCAGTGCTGATGTAGCCATGCCAATGGGGTGTGTGCTGCATCCTGCATTTGGGAGCCAGTCATGGAGGTCTCCTCAAGGTAAGGAAATGTTTGTTCCCTTATCTGGAAGCTGGATTGATGCTAGAAAGTTGGATAGGATTGGGCCCTTTAACTGAAATCTCTCTAGTCAACTTCCTCATTACTTAATCTTCTGTGTGTGTCATTCCTAACTACATTTGAATAAATGTACTTTAAATAGTAATTGAGAAAATGGAGTTCCTTTCATGAGACCTGATGTGGGCCTTTCTTGAGGATGTTGTTCAAATTTCATATTGTTTCCTCAGTGGTCCAAATGGTTCTCAGTATTTTTCCAGATCTAGTGGAATATAATTTCTGAGTGAAATATAATTTTGTAAGTGCAAAAAAAAGTGGCATGTGTGGATAAGGAAACAAATTACTGTGTAATGTATAAGTTCTCGGCTCATGCAAAAATTGATCAGCCAAAGTGCAGCCTGCCAGCAACCTCTGTGTAATCATAATGCAGTGAAGATCAAGGCCTAGATTCCTTGTCTTAGAATTAGACATCAGGTTGCAGTGCATGGTCACACCAAAAAGAGTGCAATCCTGATTATTATATGCTATCTTTTGGATCCAACAACTGACGATCAGGTACTTTATCCAATCCAAACCTTTTTTGCCTCCCCCCTTTAAAAGAATATTCTGGAGAGTAAAGTGTTCCTGAATAGTGTTACTGGTCAACACTAGATCATTGCTCAGAGTTTATATTTGGGTTGATGTTGACATGCAGCCAGGAGAATAAGTACACTAAGCAAAGAGGTACTTTCAAGCTGTAGTCTTCAAACCATGGCCCCAAAATTACCCAACCAGGTGTCATGTGGCGGTGGCGGCGAAAGCCTTCTGTTCCGCAGACTGCACTTTTACCTGCCAGTCTTTGCAGAAACCTGTGCTGGGTAGCTGCTTCCACTGCCTATTGCCCCAGCAGGCTCTGTACTCAGATTTCTGGGCAGAAGCAGCTGCCCAGATGGGTAATTTTGAGATGCCAGATCTGGCCTGAGTTTGAAGGCTACTGCTTTAACACAGGGGTCTCCAAACTTTTTAGCTGGAGAGCTGTGTCAAATACCTGCCACAGTGTTGAGGACCACAAAATTTAAATTTAAGTATAAAATTTAAATATGTATGTTAGAGACGGAACTTAGATAAATGAATGATAGGCTCAAAGTTGCAGGATTCCTCCAAGCACCAACACACATCACAGAAATATAGCCCTCAGAATATCCTCTGCACACAACCAGAGCACAGCTTGGAGGGTGCAGCCTGTGCCAGCAAGGTCAGGAGGGCCAGAGGCTTGTAAGGGACCAGAGGCGTGCTGCAGGCAGGATAGAGGTTCTTCCAGGGCTACATCTGGCCCCTGGGCCAAGGTTTAGAGACCTCCCCTTTAACAGGTGGAAAGGGACCATAATGCTTAGTGGTAGTGTTTTCCACAGAAGTGATTTATCTCAGAGACTGCATCTTCAAAGAAGGTGGGACTGTGTTAAGCGTGAGGCTTTTTAGTACTATATTGGTTTCTTCTAATAATTCCACTGCTTACATGATGACGAAGAGATGGTAGTTCATATTCATTCTGACATGCCTCTTTCATTCTGTGGTGAAGATGCATCAGAATAGAAAGTGCTTTTCAATTAACTCCCTGTAAATTAGATTTGGCTAGCCTATAACTGGATGATCTCAGTTAAGAGTACAATAATAGGATTGAATGACCAGAGCCACTTGAGAACTTAAATGGTTACTTTCTTGAAAGGATTTATGAATGATGTGAATCCATGTGGAAAACCCTTTTGAGACTTGCTCATGCATTTGGAGCTAGTGTTTGTTGCAGTTGGGGAAACCTATGAAAATATTAGCTGGATTCATTTCTTATGTCTGACCTTTAGGTCACCTTTAGAATTACAATATTAATCTCCATCAATGTGGAGAAAGAAAATTGTTGTAATTAGTGTTGGTGGTTCTGTGTTCTTGTAATTATGCTTGTTTTTAAAACCAAAATGACTATTATAGAGTAGAAATAAGAGCTTGTTTTACATTGGAATCTTGAACAAATGTGGTCAGCAATATCAAAGGTCCTGATAAATGTTGTTGGATCGGACACAATATAAATTCAAGTCAGAGTATTTTATTGACTTGAAGCAAAACAATACATTGTAACTTGAGCAAAAAATTTTACATTTGAATAAACAAATTTTGCTGTATTTGAAGCAATGCCTTGGCTCAGGGGCCTCAATCTAGAGATTTACTATCCTTAAACTGCAATTTTGGAAGTAAATAAAATTAATATAATGAGAATTACTTCTGAGTAAACACCAATAGCAATGCAAGTTCTGCTGAAATGAGCAGGTTTGAATGAACTATGACGAACTTGTTCCATTGACTTCAGTTGGACTTCAGCATGACTGCCTTTTTGTTGATTTGGTCTGTGAAACTGAGCGCTATGACTGTGTTATGGAAACATCAGCTTGTGGAAAGTAACAGAGGTCTGATCATAGTGTACTAAGAATACCCCTGGCATCTTGCTTTAGATGTGAGAGAAAGTCATACTATATATTGAGTGTTCATAATGAGCTATAAAAGAGCTCATAATGAGCTATAAAATTCAACTAATTTGTAATATTTGGATGTGTTTCTCCTAGGAATGAATCAGATATTCTGTAACTATGAGTCAAGTCTGGATTACCTTAAGGTGCCGGGTGTCTAGAAATGCGTTACTGGTATCTGATTTCAAGTCCTGGTTTCTTGGACACTCTCAGGCTTAAAATGACTGAAGTTTGCCATAATCCAAGTGTCTATCTGAAGGACAGTTGGGGTGTGTGTGTTCATTCTGACTGAACAGAAATCTTAAGGAATATTGCTATTATGCTATTTTATGCCTTTCTGATATTTCTGAGATCTTCTATTTAGGACATACTTGGTCATATTTTGGAGGTGGCCATTTTAATCAGTATTTTTAGTTCTAGCTAAAATTTGACAATATTTTCGAATGATTCCAAGGACTTCAGAGTGTGGGAAATTGCAACTAGGGGGAAGTTTGCTAGAATTACTAGAGATACTTTGAAATCAAAATTATACTTGTTTCTGCAGTTTTGGAAATATTGTAAAGAGTTAGATTTTTAGAAAGGTGTTTTAAACTATTTCAGTAAAAAATAATTACATCAAGAATACTTATATTTTATTATCAATTTGGATCTCAACATATTTTTCTATCATACCCCCCCCCCCATCCTTAGCAACTGTCTGAATATTTTGAATGATATATACTGACACCTGATGTTACTGAAATCTGATTGGCTAAAGGAATTTGTTACCGGCCGCATGTTCACTGTAGCAGGTATAATGAGATTAGTTAGAAACAGCAACTTCCTGAAACGTAGACTTGATATTTTGCAGTTAATCTTTCAGACCTAGGTAGCATAACGTGTTGATTTCCAAGTTAGACTACCAGACAATGCATTGGGTTGTATAGTAAGAACTTATTTCTGTGGTAGAAGCTCCATTTGTGCAAGGCAATGAGGCTATTTTTGCTGATCTCCCTTCTCCCCCATCTGCTCTTCATGGTCCTCCCTTGTGCAAATGAAACTTTCACAAAAAGAATAATTATAATGCATTGTGCAGTCATGCTGATGATTGAAATCTAAAAGATTGTCAATCCAACCAGGTGTTGTGTGCCTTGCCAGTGCCGGGGGGGGGGGGAAGGCAGGTATTCTGCCTCCTCAGAGCCAGCAGTATTCCATCTCTGGGCGCAGCAGTAGCTCCTCACAGGAAGGGGGATGTTCGTCCCCTTCCCCCAGATAAGGTGACAGGGTGGGCAATGGGTCTCCTCGCCAGCGCAGAGGTGAGGGTCTCTGTGTCAGGCCACACAGTCTGACACAGGTCGGGATCTGGCAAGGAAGGTTGCCGCCGGTCCCAACCCCACTTTACCCCTCCCCTGCCCAGGGACACTCTCCCACTCTACCTGAAAGGAGCACAACGTCAGCCTACAGACATGCAGTAATAACAATAGAGCAAGGCAGGCAGGTAAGCCCTTACCACCAGCGTTGGACATGCCTTATGGCACGTTTGCGACATGTTCGGTACGCTTGTACCTTCTGCGCTGGAGCACTCAGGGTTGAGCCCTGTGTCTCCCCTCACTTAAGGACTGGAATGGTGGCTTTTTCTGAGCAGTTTATTTTAGGATTCCATCTAGATCAGGAAGTGTGCATACCCTCTTTTGCTTTATTTTTCAATTCTCCTTGGTATCCTTATGCCCCAGTACTAAAATATAATAGGTATCTGCTGTTATAGACATAGAATACTTTGTATACCTGGCTAGTATTCCTTCAGTAAAGCAGTTTCAAAATTAACATGTTGTTTTTCCTAACCTTTTCTTGTGTCCTAGGGACTGGGTTTTGAGTTGGATCTTTGTTCTTTAAAAAAACCTATTCTCTCAGCATTCTTAGAAATGCTCTCCTTTACCTGATATTTCTTCTCTCAATCCAATATTCCAAAAACTGTTGTAGAGCTTCTCACTACTTCTCTACCCTGAGCCAGTATGAATTTGCCTCTATTTTCAGGAGCTAGTGTAATTGAAAGGTCAGTGTTATAAACAAGTTATTTTAAGCCAGAAGATGCGACCTACTACTCGACTTGAGTGCCTTTAGCCTTGATTGCTCCAGAGGGTCATTATGGGTCAAACTAGTCACTAAACACACAACCTTGCTCAATGGGCTTTGTGTGCAAGTTTTTTTCATGTAGTGAGATGGGGAGGGGAAAAAAGTACCTGGGGGTACTTTAGAATTTAAGTCCTGCCGCAGTTCTAGTTCTGATCATGTCCCATACCTGTGCTGTGTTAAACAGGGGAAGAAGAAATGTTTAGTGAACGTATCTTTTTTTTCTATTTTATGTAGTGCTGGGCATGGGACATGATTAGGATTGAATTGTGACAGGGCATAAGTCCTAAAGGCCCCAGCCCCCTTCTAGTATTCTACTCTTTCATTCTCACCAAAGGGTCATTAAGTCAATTTCTTCCTAAGACAGGTGGTGGAAAAATGTTTCAGTAGCCAATATCTGAAACTCTGTAATAATACATATACTTCAAAAAACATATCCAGTTGCTTTGAACAGGTTATTTCCTCCCTTTACTCTTTTGTGCCTCTAAAACATTGCTCTCATTTCTAGAATAATTTATTAATGGACAATTTATTTCTCTGCCACCACCAATATATTTTAAAGAACCATCATAGTGTTTTGGCTGACCTGTTTTTTATGTGCTTCATGTTTTCCTTTTTGTATGTCTTGATGAAATACTTCATCAATTATTATAAGCCAAACTCTTTAACCTCTTCTCGGGAACATCAAATAATTCCTAGTTGTTGTTGATTCCAGTTTGTTTTAATATTTCTTTTGAGGTAGACCTCCATGACTTGTTTCACTTAACCAAATGTTCACCAAAGGATCAGTGTGGTTTGGATATTTGTCCAGCAAGCCTCTGTCAAGCCATGAAATGTGGCTGATGAGCTGTGTTGAGCTAGCTAGTCAGTTTAATAGAGTATCTCACAACACACAATAAGTCTAATAAATCCTATGGATGCGATCCTGTAACATTGAAAAGTTAAAATCTAACAAAAATCAAATCTATTGCTTCTCTTCAGCTGTTGCATGTGCCTAAATTGGTCCACTCGCATGACTGCCTTTATTTTAACTTGGTAAAATAAAAACATTTTATGTTTCCCCCAAAGTGTAAAGAAAGGAGGAGAGACCATGACTTCAGAATTTTGAGAAATTTTAAATTTCTATTGCTGGCTCATTGTCATCTTGTAATCCTCCAAGGTAGTGTGCTGTCATTGTTGTGCTGACATTTTTACTTGAGGAATCAACAGCAAATAACAGTAATGTTTTATACTTCATACAATTTAATTTTTTTTGCACTAAGGAAGAAAATTCTCAGTAATTTATCTCAATAGAAAGCCTTCCACATTTTATTTAGCAAATCAGATACTGTGAACTAAATCAGCATTTAATAGCAGGCTAAGGGCCCAATCCTGAGCCCTACAGGGCCCATGGTATGAATGTACTATGGGTGCTGGTGCAGCAAATGTAAGGCACGTTCAGTGCGGGCAGTAAGGCTTCATTGCCTGTGCTGGCTCGTTGCCTGAGCAGAGTGCCAGGAAGTGGCAGTGTGGGCCGGCATGCACTAGGTCCCCACTGTTGCTTGCTGTCCGGGTGGCTGGGGAGGGCATTCCTGGGTGGGGGAGGGGCAGAGTGGGACCAGTGGCCACATTCACTGTTGGATCCTATTCTCCATGTTGGGCTGTGCCTGGCTACTGTGATAGCAGTTTGGCTACCTGCACTCATGGCGGCCAGGCAGCTCAGGACTGTACACAACTTTGTATTTTGTGCCATAGGCAGGCCAAACATCTAAGCTTTATGGACAATTTTAGAAATAGTGGCAAGAATTATAAAAGAGTACACACAACTTACTCAAATTTCTGTTTTCTTTTAGGTGTCCTTGTATCCAGTATTGTTCTGGTTCTGTCACAACGAGCACTTTTCAAGTTTTACATGATCAGCTCTGCTTTTCTGCTAGCCGCAACATCAGTGTTGGTGAACTATTATGCTTTTTTGCACATAGACTTCCACAGTGCCTATTACACAGCAGCTTTTGGAGTTCCGCTCCTTCCTCATAAAGGACCTTCCCTCTGGATGACACTCTCTGTCCTTCAGCTTGCCTTTGGAATTGGCTATGTTGCACTGTTAAATATCCAGTCCATATACTGTCAGTTTATCATACTGGATTTATTGATTCCTATTGTAAGCTTGATCATTGAATTACCTTTTCACACCAGGCAGTTTTTAGTTTTGGCCTCAGGCATAATTTTGACATTATTTACTCTGTTCGTTTTAGTTTCTAAAATGAAACAATTCTACTACTCTGCACGATATGTCTATCTTCTTATAAGGCACATGTATCGGATTTACGGATTACAGTTGTTGATGGAAGATACATGGAAAAGGATTCGTTTCCCAGTTGTATTGCGTGTCTTCTGGCTAACAAGACTGGCAGCCCAGGCTGTAGTATTAACGTATGTGGTCAAGATGGCAGAAACTGATCCAAATGTGAAATTCTACATGATTTCTTGGGACAGTTTTTGGGAATTACTTTGCAGCCTTATCATCAGTGGATGTGATTCTACTTTAACTGTATTAGGCATGAGTGCTGTAATTTCTTCCATAGCTCACTATCTGGGGCTTGGTATTTTGGCCTTTATTGGATCCACTGATGAAGATGACAAGAGGCTTGGTTTTGTGGCACCAGTTTTATTTTTTATTTTGGCTCTGCAGACTGGTTTAAGTGGGCTAAAGCCAGAAGAAAGATTAGTCCGCTTAAGTCGAAATATGTGCCTTTTGCTGACTGCAGTTTTGCATTTTATCCATGGAATGACTGACCCTGTCCTAATGTCTCTGAGTGCCTCCCATGTGTCCTCATTCCGCAGACACTTCCCTGTGCTTTTTGTTTCGGCTTGCCTGTTTATTCTTCCAATTTTGCTCAGTTATATCCTTTGGCACCACTATGCACTAAATACATGGCTGTTTGCTGTTACAGCATTCTGCGTAGAACTCTGCCTGAAGGTTATTGTTTCTATCACTGTGTATGTACTTTTCATGATAGATGGCTACTATAATGTCCTATGGGAAAAGCTTGATGATTACGTCTACTATGTTCGATCAGCGGGCAATATTATTGAGTTTATATTTGGAGTAATAATGTTTGGAAACGGTGCCTACACCATGGTATTTGAATCAGGAAGCAAAATCCGGGCTTGTATGATGTGTCTCCATGCCTATTTTAACATCTATCTGCAAGCAAAGAATGGCTGGAAAACCTTTATAAATCGCAGGACAGCTGTTAAGAAAATCAATTCGCTTCCTGAAGTCAGAGGACAGCGATTAAATGAAATTGATGATGTGTGTGCAATCTGCTACCATGAGTTTACTACATCTGCTCGTATTACTCCATGCAACCATTACTTCCATGCACTTTGCCTTCGGAAATGGCTCTATATTCAAGATACTTGCCCAATGTGCCATCAGAAAGTTTATATTGAGGAAAAGGACAGCAATGCCTCAAACAACAATGGCTTTGTTGCACTTGATGAAAATGAACCTGATGAAAATCCTGTACAAGAACCGCCAGCTGCTAATGCTGAAAATGAACAAAATGAAGATCGTGACACTACTGAGAGTGAGGAGGAGACGGAGAGCTCAGCTCAGTCTGTCACAGTACCTGAACAGCACTCTGAAGGTTGAGCCTGTGCTGGTTTAAAATGTCATGTCCTGAACACTGCAGGTGTTTGTTCATAGTGAAGTTCAACAATGGAATAAAAGCTTCACATCATCAATGTGTATTTAAGCACAAGAACAGTATCTCAAAATGTTGAATCTGTGAATGGGTTGTCAATTTACTGTGATGTGCTACTGTAAATATACCTCTTAATTACTGCTGGTCTCTTTTGTGACCAACTTAAACTTTATGTACATTATTGTACATGAAATAAAATGTTTTCGCATTTTTTTAAAGTTGAACAAAACACTTCTTAATTGGTAACAGAATTATAGTGTGTAAATTGTGTCAAAGTTTCCAAGCCTTGGTAGATTTAAACCAGTGGTTTTAAAAGATATTTTTAAAATGGGTTGATTCCAGGATTGAAAAAAACAGAACAAGAGTTATCTTCTCAGTTGAAAAATCCCATCAAAGTATCATTCTCCACTCGAATAGCTTACAATGAGGCTTTAAGTTTGCATAACAGTGAATTGTTCCTACTAGTTCTGTGTGAATGGGAAAGAGAAAACTTGTGAGAATGAACTTCTGGAAGTGAGATGGTCAAGTATGTCTTGAGAAGTTCATGGTTGGGTATTCGCTATCTTCAATTCCACAATAGGGAGATCTGATTCGGCAGTCAGTATACTTGAGGTTCATTCATAGCAAAATAAAATAGCAGTGTCATTCTAGAGTAGATGGCAAAAGATCCCCTCCAAAACTCATTGTAAAATAAGATCATTTTCAATTTTTTTCATTTTGCTCATACATTTAGCCACAAGTTCAATCACAGGGGACAAGCATGGCTCTGAAGAATGGTTAAGAGTTCATGAACTTTTATTCCATGTAATACAATTAACATGCGTTAGAATACATAATGGCTTACATATCTGGAAAGAAGATTTTAACACTGTTGTTATATGTAGTGTTGGCCAGTTCAAGTGGATCTTCTTCACGTACTGCTGCTAGTATTTCCAGTACTTGACTAAAAAGGAAACAATGTCTTACTAAAAAGGATTCAGCTTACTGACAATGTTATTTATATTCAGAACTATCATGGCCACTTATTAAAGGAGATAATCAGATTCCAAAATTCATTTTGGCTCGTCCGCAGTAGTTGTGAGGAATGTAATGCTGCTGTTAAAGTGTATGATGAATCCCTTTCTATGCAGAAATAAGGGAGGGGATTGGAGAAGTAGCTGCATCCATGTGCTGTGCAAGCAAGTCCAACAGCTGGGCATAAAACTTATTTAAACAACATTGCTGTAGGAATAGTACAACGAATTCCATCATGTTTGCTTGCTTTAATTTTTGCAATGTAATTATTTTAACAATGCGTGTCAGGACTTTGAAAGCAGGCCATGACACAACACAAGGAGGTGTGATCAGAATAAAGAAAAGCAGAGAGCCTGCCCAAGTCAATGTTTGTATAGGATCAGAGTTTAATTTCTGACCCTAAAGTCATACTTAAGTTAACTAGACAAAGAAAGCAACAGCCATAACTTCCACCCCTAAACATGGACAACCCCTATTCCTTTCTCTAGCAGCTCAATAGGATGGGTGGAAAATCCCCTCTTCTCCAAGCAGAATAGAAGGTAAGGTGATTTCCTTGCTATTTATGGAGTGTTAAAACCATAGCACTTTGGTGTTCTTTACAGCACGCCCCATACTATTGCTGTAAAATAAGTGGAGTATGAATAGTTCATTTCTTGTTACTGCTGGAGCAGTCATGTTATAGGGGAAAAGGATAACTCTCAAACTAATAGCAACAGTTTTTTGTTTTTTTAAATACTCTAGGTGAATATATCCAAAGTTTACCGAAATTGCCATTTTGTAACACCATATTTGATTTTTACTCTAAACATAGAATTTAGAAAAATGCATATAACTGGACCTCCGTTCATCTGATCTACCTAAATGTTATGTCAAATTAATGGTCCATGAGCAGTCAGATGCTATCTTGAATAATTCTCTAGCAATGCAAAAGGTTGTATAGAGTTATTCTCACTACAGTTTTACATATACTGCAGACAGATGAAAGATGCAGGAACATCAATTGAACTCTTCACTATAGTTCTACATATAGTTCAAAGGAACTGGTCCACCAACAAACTCAGCATTGTAAGGGGGATGGATTATCAGAAGCTGAGAATCCAAGGTCAGGCTTGTAAATCTTTGTTTATGCAAATCTATCAACACATGAAATTCCAATTCTATAATGTATATTCTCAAAACTCCTGCAGGATGTCCTATGGACAATTTCACCATTTGCACATGAGCATAATGCACAGAGGATGCTACTCTAGTCAGCTACTAGAGATGTCTTTTTGCCTATGGTTTCCATCAACATAATAAGATATGCGTACAACCCAACTTTCACTTTTTTTTACTGACCAAGTTAAGCCATACCTATAGTCTCAGCTAGCAACAATCAGTTTGAGATAAAACCATAAAATGATTGGCCTATAATGTGATCATGCTGGAAGCTCTATGTGACTTTAAATAAAAAAAAATTATCAATTTGCTAATTCATTTTGGATATTTCAAGAATTTGTATCCTTGGTAACAGAGTATGATATACATGGGGATACTATGTTAAAAGCTTTAGAACAGTGGACCTGTTTTCAAGCAAGACATGCCACAGGATTTTGTTACAGTGTATTTTCTTCCTCAGTTTAAAGTAGCTTCTACCAAAACTGTTCCGAGGCAGTATACCTCTGGATACAGATGGTGAGGTTAAGCAACAAGGTAGAGCCATTGCCTTCATGCACTGCTTGAAACTTTCCCAGAGGCAACTGACTAGTGTTGGAAACAGCATGAAGATTAAACTGACCCTTGGTCTCTAGCAAGACAGGACTACTGAATGAACAAGATGTTTCCCCTAGGTAGAGAATTCAGAAAACATCCTGAAATGGTTTTCTGCTATGATCAAGACTGGCCAAATTTAGTATCTAATTATAGATCTTACTATCTAAAGATACTGAATTCTTTTGGCCCCAGTCCAACTAAGTTCCACTGAAAGCAATGGAGCTTGAGTCAGTCTTGACTAATTCATTCCATTGGGATACAATAAGAACAACTTTGGCGAAAGGAGAGCTTGAAATATATTAAACAATGTACTTACATTATATGACAAGGTTCATTTCGGTCCTTCAGGCAGTGTCCAACTTCCCATTTCTTTTTTGTAGGGAACGTGGTCTTTACATATTTTGAGCCAGCATGGGTATTCTTCACTCCGCACCAAGGAGCATCTAATTTTAGTTCATGGAGAAGTTTGTAAAAATCTTTTCTGGGCCGAGTCCTAAGCCTAAGTGATGCCTGGGAAGTATTGCTCACAAGTCTGAAATTGATCAGAGCCATAACATCCAAATGCCTTCAGATTCTTAGTTCCAACCTACATTTGATAAGGTTCTGCTTACACTAGAACAAACAAGCATTATGAAGGCTTCCATCTAATAAGAAACCCACTTCCCCAAAGTGAGAGCATTTGGTGCATTCTCCCTTTGATGAGAGCATTCCTCTCTGCATGTCCTGCCAAATCTAATAGTCCTAATTCATCAATAACAGTGCAATCCTGTGCACGCTTTCCTGGGAGTAAGCCCCATTGAATGCATCGAGTAAACATGCACAGGACTGCAGTGTGAATGTAGCAATTACAATGTTCTTAACCAGTACTTTCAGGTGTATGCTGAATATACACCTGAATATATAATTCTGTAATATATCACAGAATATATTTAAATTGTGTTATTAATGTTTGTAATTAAATCTCCATTAATAGCAGTAACTGGTAACTGGTAGCTTTGCTCAGAGCCACATGGTAATGTGAAGGCTAGATGTTCTACCATGCTATTATGCAAACATTTCCCCATTGTTCCACCCACTGCCGAGGAAGAGAGGCTGGGTTGTATGAGCATGATTTGTTTTTTCCTGCAGTGAGGCCTGGACGTCCCAAGGAAAATCTAGCTTGGCCACAGTAAATGAAGAAAAAGTCTGTTCCATTTTCTGCCCAGTCTGGGTGTCAGAAAATGTGTATCATTTCTGAGAGAGTCTTTGGGACAATGCCTTTTATAATATCTCATAGCCACTGCTAGACAGGTAGGTACCATTACACTGGAGTTTGTTCAAGTGATTGAAGTGGTTTTCAATTACAGAATTTTCAGGGATTCTGAAATGTTTCTTATTGCATTGCTAATGAATATGATATCTTGATACTTAAAGGATTATATTTTTGAAACCTTTCTTTTCAGCCATTCTGGGATAAGCTTATGATGTAACCTTATCCCAGAATGGCTGAAAAGAAAGGTTTCAAAAATATACTCCTTTTAAGTATCAAGATATAATAACTTTTGTCCTATTTTGTCCTATTTTAAGATAACTACCCAAATAGACCCCAGTTCTGAAAGGGAGGCAATTGTGAAAGCAAAATGCAAAACAGGATTTCATCAACACAGTAGCTTACCTGTTTCTATCATTAGTCTTTCATTAGGAATTGACCTCACAGCTTCTAAGTTAGCTTCTGTTTTCAGCGAACTAGAAATAATTTTTAAAATACTGCTTTTAATATGTGATATCTTAAAATTGTAAGGTTCACATAGGACATTTGAAGACAAGTTGTACGTCCTCAATCAACAGATCTCCATAATCATTCCAAAGTAGTGTGTTCTAGCTCTACTGATATCAGTGGGGTTGCTAAACTAGTCAATTGAATTCTGACTGCAGAGAGATGTCCAATTAAATCCTAAGCATGTTTACTCACAAATTAGTCCCAAATAATTTAGCAGAACATACCCCAAATAAGTATGTATAGGATTGCAAATGTCTCTGAACTGTGCCATTACGTGAAAGCCAATGAGGTTGAAACAAGATGTTAAATGCAATTGCATACTATCCCCTTTTTAAACCAACAGCAGCCTTGGAAGACTACTAATTAAAGGAAAAAGGTTGAGTGCTAATTAACCATTTCCCCAGCTATGTTCTCACTCAGAATCCCCTCCTCGCACAAAGCTTGCCTTTCCAGAATGGGAGCTGTTGCACAGAAGATTTTGATAAGTAAGACCTCTGGCTATGCACCCAGTTCCCGTACTTGCACATTAATAACATCAGGTGCATTGTGGCTACAATATTTAGGACTGAGTTTTTAGCAATGCTGCTTGGATTCAAGACCAGCATTCAATCTATTGTGGCATTTACAAATGTTTGAAGTACACCTGAAACTCACACCTAACTCACATGTAGAACAGCCCACCAAGAGCCTGATAAACTTCCCAATGTTCCCATTTGCCTAGACTGCAAAAATAAGGTGCGTGCGTTTTGTTTGTATTAAGGCACAATCCTAACCAACTTTCCAGCACCAAGGTAAGGGCAATGCAGCTCTGAGGTAAGGAATCAAGCATTCCCTTACCTTGCAGAGGCCTCCATGATTGCCCCCCCCAAGTGAAGGATGCAGCACATGCCCCACTTATCTTGAGGAGGCCTCCGTGACTGCCCCACTGGCACAGTTATGTCAGTGCTGGAAAGCTGGTTAGGATTGTGCCCTTAATCAAGCATCTGCCAGGCCACGTGTGTTCACCCCTAGAGGACTGCAGGTTGTGCCAGTCCAATTGAAAGCAGCCACTGCCATTTAAAACGAATCCTTCCAGCTCAGCCATTATACTTTAAAAATAACTTACCAACCATTTATTCCTATATAGAGATCCAACTCTATTATAGCTGCTGCTGCTTCTTTAGTGCCATCAAAAGAGTGTACCTGAAAAAAAGGGAGGGAAATACAGGTGGAGCCTTTTTATCCGGGAGAATGCTTGGTGCATTGTCATGGTAAGAGAAGCTTTTTTAAAAACGCTGATTGCTAATTAAAATGTTTAGTTAAACAAAAGGCACTTCTCTTCCCTCCACACTGAGAGCATGATCCTAAACTGAAGTTAGGCCAACATAAATTAAGCCAGCAAAGTTTGGCTAGTACAAGGGCCACCATAAAGGGTGCTTGGACTACTCTCAGAGTTAGAGAGGATGGCGCACGTCTGTGTGTGGCCTCTCTGACTCCAAGAGTGGTCCAAACCTACTTTATGGTGTCCCTTGTGCTGGCCAACCTTTGCTGACTTAGCTTATGCCAGTTTAGGATTGCGCCCCGAGTCAAATCGGTAGATGAGAAGGTTGTACCTGTATGCATCTACTAGGTTACAAGAATTGAGATGGTGCAGTTTAGTGCTCACTTTTACCAATTTTATCTTTCCCAAATAGCACTTTTTAGAACACAGCAGTTGTGAATTTGGCGACTGCCGCTCTTCAGGGATGGGGGAAAGGAGAAGGCTAATTGCCAGCACACCTTACCTTTCAATGCCTCACCAGGTACCTCCTGGTGTGATATAGAGACATAGCACCCTGAACCAGACAGTCCCAGAAAGGGAACAGTCGCAACTAGCAAGGGAAAACCAAAAACACAGAGCTGGGCTTCCAACATCCTCCTGTCTGGCGTGAGTTAAGTTACTGGGAGTTCCCTCAGCACAGAAGCTGGTTGCTAAAACGGGAAGCCAGCTCCTCTGCACCTATACTCACAATCCTGTAGTGTTAGCCATGAGCTGTCTTAGGAGAACGAGGGGCCATGGCTCTCCACTCTGATCAGACTGAAACAAAACGATGAGCTTTCAAAAACAGCAATTGTTTATTAAAAAAGAAGGAAAATTAGACAAGGTTCAAAAGGAGGCACTTGAAATTATAGGCAAGTGCAATAAAAATAAATAAAAATACTGAAGTTGCAATCCCATACATGCTTTCCTGGGAGCAAGCCCCACTGAATACAATGGGACTTCCTTCTGAGTGGACATGTCTAGGATTGTACTATAAGATAAGCAGCCAAGGCTTGC
Organism: Lerista edwardsae; assembly: GCA_029204185.1. Classification (NCBI taxonomy): domain Eukaryota; kingdom Metazoa; phylum Chordata; class Lepidosauria; order Squamata; family Scincidae; genus Lerista; species Lerista edwardsae. The sequence continues at coordinate 8,992,626 of JAJKFI010000024.1, forward strand.
CTCTCACTAGATGGACAGGCTTAAGTGCAGCTCCAGGGTCTGAAGAGCCATGAAAGCAACATACAGGTAACTCTGCAAGCACCGGAACAAAATGTGTGCTCTTGCAATCCAGCCCCCTTCATTTACTGGATTCAGGGAGATCAAGATTTCCCATTGATTGCTCCAGGGACAAGAAAGTGGAATACGTCTGAGCAGACCTGGTTTGGGAGACTGAGGCTGGGAATAGGGATAGGATATGGTTGGTGGCACTGCTGCCGATTCGGCCCTGTTCCTAGCCGTGACCTGCCCCCTTCTGCCTACCCCCTGCCTTTGGTCCATTCCCTATACTTACTTGCTAGCGTCAGTGCTCCTTGGTGGGCTGCTTGCTTGTGGACCTGGCTACTTGCCCCTTGTGGCAGGAACCAGGCCACACTGTACGGTGCGTCACCTTTTGCAACAGCCAGAAAGCATGCTGTGCGGTGAGAATGTGAATTCTACTGATGCAGTGGGCCATTAGAATTGGGTCCTAAGTGAAAGCCAGCACAATATCACACACAAATAGGGAATTCCTAATTAGAGTAAAGGTTCAACATAGGATAGCCGTGTGGTATTTTTCCAGGGCTGGATTTAGCCTGGGAATTTCTTGCTGGTGATCGCTAACGAACTGTTTTAGGCCCAGGCACACGTCTATGAAATTATTTCATCCAGCCTTCAGAAACTGATTTATGTTTTTAGACTTTATAGCTGCATTTCAAGTTAGGATTTCAACAGCTAGGCATGGATGCTATGGCTTGAATATTTAGGTCAACTGCAGTAGTAAAAACTCCATAGAAATGGGAGAAGACCAAGTTACAGAATGCAAAAGCTGCATTCCTAAAGCATGCCAAGAAAAGCTGCTGATGCCAGATGCAGACTGCAGATTTCTTTGGCTTGTGATAATGAAAGTTTCAGATAGAGAATGGGAAGCACGAAGACAAACCCAAAGCTAACCGAGCCGCAATGTGCAAAGCAGCTTCATAGTGCAAAGGAGGATACTCAAAATGATCACAACTGAACGTTGGTTTTACACTTACCACTCCTCCCACACACCTTTCTCTGTTTCGTCTCATGATATCTGTGTGAAAGAACAGTATTTTTACTTTAAAATCCCAGAGATCTTAAAACATTCGCTTTTTAAAATTTTCTGACAAAACCTACCTAAAAATTCGGGATGGGAGTTCCTACAGTGCAGAAACATTGGCAATTTTGTTTGCTCAGACAGATCAAACTGTTTTTCAAAGTACCTGAAAGGAAACAAATAACAAAACCTCCATGAATTTAACATCATCCACAGGTCATATAAGCGGTAAAAGGTTGGAAAACTGTGCTTGTTCGAAAGACTTGGGGGACACAATTCTGCCCAAGTTAAGCACTTTTATGTTATGTCCCATTAATTTCAATAGGAGAGCTTTTTTAAATTATCTACCTTTGATATAAATGGGACTCACACCTGGTTAGATTGTGCAGAATGCTTATGCTTTTCCCTACATAACAAAAGTGACCATAGGCCATGTAAAAGCATTCAAGATATATTCACATGATACTTTCCCACAGCCTTCACCTGCAGACATCCCGCAGTTGTAGGTGTGGGGTACAATGTCCTATGAAAGCTGCTGCTGTGCTATGTACAGCCCTGAACACACTGACAGCATTCAGCTGCCATGCTGGAGGCTCCTGGAAACACCTGAAAGCTGCAATAATGTGAATTTCCTGGATTATATGAAGGAGAAGGGATTGAGCTACTTAGCAAGGGACTTTCAAGTCCTGCAGCCATTGTATGCAAATATTTTTAGGGGTTTACTTGCAGCTGCTTAACAGTTATGAACTGGTAAAACATTTCCATTGACCTTTTCATAAAAATAAAATAAAATCTTCATAAGGCTTTAGACCAGCATAGAGTTTACCTAAGAGCTGGTCAAGAGCCAAAGTTGATGCTGCTACATCTCTGCCCAGAAAAGACCAATTGGAAAAGCAATGGTTTCGCCTATTCCAAAGCAGGAGGTTATGTTAGCACATTGTGATATATAAATGACAGGCTGAATGTGACATAATCATGGTTTACCTTTGAACTGTGAAAGAATCCTAGCTAACCAACTGTGCTGCCATGACTGATGGTGGTTCTCTCCCTATGCAGAAGAGCATAAATATCATGCACACAACTGTCAGTTTATCAAAATTATATTATGATCTGCTACTGCAGATCCAAATGTGAGATTCGCTCAGGAACAGTTTTAGATAAGACAGGTAAATGGAACCTGTCTAATGCCTCTTGATACCAAAATGCTGGGGGTGAAGACTACTATCTCTCTCCTGACTTGCCTGTGAGCATGCAGAGGGATCTAGCTGCCTATTATGGGAAACAATGCTAACTTAGATGAACCTGAATCTCATTCATTAGAAGTAGGCTACCTCAGAATGCCAGATACAAGGGGGAGGCAATTAGATGCAGGCATCTTATTGTCTTGTGTGCTCCCTAAGGCATCTGCTGGGTCACTGTGAGATACAGGAAGCTGGACAAGATGGGCCTTTGGCCTGATGCAGCTGGGCTCTTCTTATGTTCTTCAGGGTAATCCTCATGTTCTTGTCATGAGGATTTTCTATACAATAACACATTTTGTGTGAGATTATTGTTCTAAAATTCCTTGCTGTTGCTCTGAGCTCATCCCTCTTAAATTTCATTTAGAACTTTGCTTGGTTGCCCAGTTCTCAAATAGAGAGGCCCATTCCGAATACTTATGTCTCATACCATGCAATACCATGTGTGCCTACTCAGAAGTAAGGCCCACTGTGTTCAATGGCACTTACACCCTCATAAGTAGGTATAGGATTGCAGCCATTGCCTCTGCACTAATAATGTCCAAATTCTGAAAAAAAAAACCTCCAAAAATGGAGCTGTCGAAAAAGAAAATAAGAAAGCATTAATAAAATTGTGGGGTGGAGAATTTCCCCTTTCTCTGTTACCTAATGTATACAACTACTGCTCAAGCAGATCTCTGGCTTGGTCCGAGCCACCACATATTCTGATGATACAGTACTGTGCATACGTGCATGTGCAGAAAAGATGTCTTTGGAACCAAGATGCTGACAGCCATTGTAGTAGCAAGGAGCAACAAGTATCAAAGTGATGCAAAAAATGAGAGATTAAGGCTGCAATTCTGTATATAGCTTCTTGGGAGTAAGCACCATTGAACATAATAGGACTTACTTCTGAATAGACATGCATAGGATTGTGCTGTAAGTGGAGGGGCTTAATAGCTCTTGTGTGACCCATAGACCACTTATGGAAGTCATTCATGAGAAACAGCAGTTGTTTCTCTATGATTTTCACATGCAAGAAGGACAACCATTCCTTAGTTTCTATTGGCGATTAGTGAAATCCCAGAAGAAGACTGTGATAAAAAGAACTAGGGATGTAACCCTCAAATGGAAGGCACTCTGTTTCTGCAAAAGTAAAGTGAGTGATAATTGCTGATCTCCCCATAAAGCTGGACCCCTCCAATGCTCACAGAATCCCACTCTGAAAGATCTCTTGACCTTCCAGTGCTGGTTTTCAGAGGACACAGAGAATCATTGGATTGAGGAGGGGACAGGGAAATTGGCTTCTGTGTGCACTCCTTAGGATACTACTCTATGACATTTATCTTCATTTAAACAATTTTCCCTGTCTCCTGTCTTTCCACAATGGTGCACAATAAAAATAAATGCAATAAAATAATAAATACATTACAACAATAATAAAAATACCACCAGCATAAAAATAGAAATTAAATAGCAACACAGATAAAAACAGCAGTCAAAAGTAAATAAGATGATCATCGTCAAGGCAGCAACATAAGTTGTTGCCCCCCCCCCCAAAAAAAGTACCACAATGAAAAGGCCAAACAAGAAAGAGAAGTTTTCAAACGCTGCTGGAAAACCATGAGGGGGAGCGGGCGCAGATCTCAATTCAATTCAAAGGGGAGGAAGTAAACGCGATCAGCAAATCTCTCTTACTTCAGTTGGGTGTCTTTAGGGCAGAATTCTAATCTGTCAAAATCTGCAAGACGAAAGAGAGAATGAATTGGCTTTCAAACTGCAACCAAAGCAAGATCATACTTGTGAGCCAGCCTGTCAGCCAATACTTACCCAAGCCACACTCCCCGATTGCAATGACCTTCCCTTTATTTTTCTCCGCTAGGCTTCGTAACTCTGCTAAATACTGGTCAGGATTACTCTGCTCAAATTCTCCGCAGCGGGTAGGATGACAGCCAACAGTACTGTAAAACATGTCTGAAAAGCAATGTCATGAAACACTGGCGATTACTTGTACGGCACTAGCAACGTATAGTACAAACTGCATGACAGCAAACAAAACACGAGCCACTGCACTGTGGAGCTTGCAGTGAAGAGTCTGACAGCAAATAGAGGCCAAAGCAACAAAAGCTGAATATGAGCAACTGTCAGGATATGTACTTAGGCTTGGGTGTGAAGGCTAGGGGAGCTGAGCAAGGAAAGAGACACTGTGTAGTTGTTCTGGAAGTTAATACATATTCTATATATGCTTCTGCAATATAAGCTTCTGCAAACTTAAAGCAATGGAACAAACTGCTCAGTTCTTAATCAAACTATTCCTGTTTTGCTCTATGTTAGAAGTTGCCAAACTTTCACGGTTCGTGAAATGTGCCTTTGATTGGCACAGCTTGATGTTGATCAGCATGGCAACTGGTGGTGGTGGTTATACTTCCTCTGCAAAGATTCAAAAACAAGCTAACCATCCACTTACCATCTACGCATAGAACTAGAGAAGGGTACATACTTTCTAACTAGAACTAGAGAAGGGTACACAAACTTTACATAGCTAAACAAAAAGCGGTATATAAATATTCTTATGTGCTACCACAACATGGGGCAGAGGGAGATTTGGCAGACTTGAGCCAACTGCATCTCGCCCAGTTGGGGAGATGCAACACTTTGCTGCATATACCTCTGATCTCAGCTATAATCACTGTGGCACATGCAGTGATATGAGTTCACTTTGCACGACCCAGCAGTTTACAGCCCTCTTCAGACATTCTCCCCCAGACCAAATTCGTCCTCACCTGGTGATAAGTTTGTAGTACTAATCCTTTTCAGCAGGTTTTGCAAACATGGCGAAATGCCAATTCTTACCACACGGGGTGCATTTGCTGCACAAAGTGGAATAGTAAACTCACTTTTTGGTAACCATTATAGCAAAGGATAATGTGAGAAGTGGCCTTGATGGACATTTTTGGCATATTCCTCTTGAGAAACTGCCTTTGTATCAGCCCAACAGACAAATCCTCTCCAGTTCGGGCTTGCCGGTGAGATGATTCTGCCTTCTGTGACCTACCTATGCTTCATCTAAGGGCCCAACCCTATCCAATGTTCCAGCACCAATGCAGCTGCAATGCAGCCTCAAGGTAAAGGAACAAATGTTCTACTTTGCCCAGGAGGTCTCCATGACTGCCCCCCCCCCCGGATGCAGTGCATGCCCCATGGGCATGGGTCCAGTAGCACTGGAAAATTGGATAGGATTGGGCCCTATGATTTTTAACCTCCAAACTGAATCAGGAAAACACAGATATTCCTTGTCTTGGGCAACCTTCCAATCCGAAGTTTTTGGAGACAAAATTGGTTAGTCAAGATTGGGGATTTTGGGGGAATTTTGTTAGCCAAATAACTACTTAAAATAAAACAAATTACTATACTGAACAACGACTATAAAAGAACTACTTGACATAAACAAATATTTAATAAATGCTAAATAAATAATAAATGCTAAATAGCTTTTGTCACCCTTTATTTAAGCTCGATAACGTAAGGAAACAAATACCATTTGTTTGTGCCAGCTGCAGTGCATTTTTACTGTCTTGCAAACTTCCACCCGTAATCATGAACTGAAATTAAAAAAAATAAATACAGATTTAGCACACATCCTTGTTACCTAATGCCAGTATTAATTGATATAACTGAAGACACATTTATCAAGAGCCATGCAATCCTGAAACAATTAAGATAACAAAGAGACTGCACATGTGCGAAACCATGTAAATCAAATTACCTTTTTAACACCAGTTTTGACTGCTCTGTCCACTACATCCAAGAAGTCATCTGCAAAACATAACATACAATTAAAATCCATATTTTAAAAGCACCATTATAGTCCCTATTGCTGGAACTCTCTGGTATACAGCTGCACCTACAATTTCCTCCATTTGCCTATAACCACAGTAGTAATATTCTATTATCAAATATGTTGGGCAGTAGTTCTGATCCTCACAACACATGCAGTGCCCAATCCCACTGAAATGAATGGACTCCACTACTATTATTCCTCTCAATAGATTTGAGGATAATAATTTTTCATGACAAACATTTTTGCTGTGAACTTGGATCAGGGATAGGGCAGTAGGAGGGTCTGGCTTTTACAAATGTTTGTGTGTTGCTACATGACCCCGAATGTTTAGGATGCAAAACAAAAAAAATAATACATTATAATATTTACCTTGATGTTTTTGACTACCTCTGTATATGCCTCTGAACATAGGATCAGTTAAGTTAACACCAATATCTAAAGAGAAAAAAGGCAATATAATAATTAGTACTTCTATGTGGGCATCTAGAAACAGGCCTGTACAGTGCACTGAAAATTTCTGGACTACAGCAATGAATTCAGTAGTTTTATAATTAATAGCTCTTGCAGCAATTACTGCACAGTGTAAAATCATAAGATCTGCTAGTATCCTGTTTCCTTCAGTGGTCCACAGGGCATGAAGGCAAGAACTCTCTCTCACCATTGTTCTCCAGTAATTGATAATGAGTGATATGTTGTCTCTGAACATGAAGTTACTATTTTAATTCATATCCCACTCTATTCCATGGGCTCAGTGGCTTACAGTATTTTTCTACATGATCAAATGCCTATTGCTAGACTTATTTTCCTTGAACTTGTCTTAACACTTAAAAAAAAACCTGTAAGCTAGGAGCCATCAGCACATCTTGTAGCAGAAAATTCCATAAATTGATCACTGCATGAAAAAAAAACCCTCATCTGTGCTGAATCTATTTTCAATCAATTGAAAGCTGATAAGAGACAGAAATGTAACTCTCTCTCAACCTTTGCCACAAAACCCATGATCTATGCCATTTCTTAAGTGTATCTTTTCAATACCAAAAAGCCACTATTAGTTTAGTTTTTCCCTGTAGAGAAGGTGTGACAGCCTCTGATCATTTTGGTTACCCTTCTCTAGTTCTACAATACCATTTTGAAGATGAGGCAATCAAAACTATATCCAATATTCCAAATGCCATATAAGGGCATTACAATACTGAAATGTTTAATATACAGCGAAATTAGATTGCTCGAAACAAGGCCAATAAAGACTTGAAAGTGCAGGTTGCGTATCCCTTATTTGGACTGCTTGAGGTGGGAAGGTATCTGGATTTTGGAATAACTGCATAAATATCATGAGAAATGCTTCCTCTTGCTCTTTTCACTGTTACCCATTTGGGTGCCTGCTGGCCTCTTTGATATTTTTCAACAATGGCACACACCACAGAGCAGAGAACAGAACTTACAAGCCTGTACATGGGAATGAGCACAAGACCTTCTAGTGTTCACAGTTAAACTGAAAGTTTAAAAAATGACAGGATTTCTCCTGCTAACTGGACAAGATGCACTTTTCCAAGGGGTGTTCCTCTTATATATAGCAGGGCGAGAGTAATTGTCCCTCTTCACCCCTGCGCAGAGCCTTTTCTATTGGCTGTTGCTGGGGGTGTTCTGCATTGTTTTTAGATTGTGAGCCCTTTCGGGACAGAGAGCCTTTTAACTTTATTATTATTAGCCTGTAAACCGCTTTGTGAACTTTGTGTTGAAAAAGCGGTATATACATACTGTTGATCTATCGATTGATTTCGGATGTCCGGACAAGGGATCATCTCCCTGTACTGTATTCAGCCCTTTCTAGAGATACGGGGTCAAGAAGCGGAATTTGAGCTCTCGCTTGCCACGGGCGGAAACGGGGAGCAGAACCAAAGTGCGCCTCCCCCCCGCTCAGCAAGGGCGGCTCCCGGCACCGCAGGGCTCCAGCATCGCGTCTGGCACGCATGACCGCGCCGTCGTGTGAATCAAGCGCCGCACGCGCAGGGAGCTGCCCCGTGGAGCTGAGCCAGGCTACCGGCTCGCCAGGGAGGCGCATCGCCCGCCCGCGACCCCCTGCGGATTTTCCTGGGAGCCAGGCTGCGATCCTGCAGCCAGGACTCCTGGGGGAAATCCACCTCGGGCGGCTGCGTAGTTCCCGCTGCCGCAGCCTTGACTGCGCTCGGTCCACCTCTTCTCCTCGCCCCCACCCATGATGGACCAGAGACGCGGAACCGACCAGGCCGCCACCATCACCCGGTTCCCCAGGCAACACTCCTCGCGCGGCAGCCCCGCCCTCACCAATGAACTTGTAGCGGCTCATGACGGCGATGATCGAGGGCCGCGCGCTCCCTCTCCAGCACTACACTTTCTGCCGCGGCCCATAGAGAAGACGAGTGATGCGCGCAAGAACGCACTTCCGGTTTCTTGGTTGATGGCATTCGGTCAAGTAGCTTAGATTCACTGGAAACGGCATGACGTCATTTTCTTGAAGTCACCTCGGATAGACTAAAATGGCTGACTCAGATCATCGCCGCGAAGGAGGATTGCCGCGAATTCACGAATAAAAATCTCCCTGCACGTGTGTAAAAGTTAATATCAACCTTTTTAATCATGCCTGTGTGTTCTGCATACGGGTGCGCGAATCGCTGTACGAAAAATGGGATTTAATTTCCACGGAAAGATTCATGTATTCACATTACATCGGTTCAATAAAACTACAGATCAGTGAGTGCATTTTTTTTTGAAGCTGTGTAATTTCTTGTTGTTCCTAGCAGTCTTATTCATAAGGTGACCCACCGTCCTCCTTTAGGGAGGACAGTCCTCCTTTTGTAAGTTCTGTCCTCCCTTGAACAGTGTCCTCCTACATGTCCTCCTTTTGATATTTGAAGACTAATCTGTAAATCCCTGTATTTGATCGATACCGATCTGATCCGGTGCATGTAATGTGACGTATTTGTATTTGACATGATGATTGGTCAAGGCTCGGTGTAAAGAGCAAACAAGAAAAAGCTAGGCCCTGGCTTGACTTTATTTTGAAAGAATTGTAACACAAGCAGGATTGAGAGAGCTTATTTCATTGGTTGTTTGCAAAAGGTGTGAAGTTATAGCTGGGGTCAGGAATGCAAGCTATTCAGAAAGGTTACATGTAGCTAGTGCTGAAAACAGGAGATGGCCCCTTTACCCTGATAGGCTAATTGATTGAGCCTGAGGGGTGTGGCAGCACAACCACCATCAAGACCTTCCAAACTGCAAGACTCCTCCAGCTCATCCTCCAAGAAGATTATCAGACCTGATAAAGCTTGCAAACCTGCAGACTTCCCTTTTATTTGCAAGACTGGAATTGCTGTCTGAGGAATAAGGTGAACAACTAGGGCCTAGTCAGTGATAGGAGCCAAGTTTTCTTTGCTTTATAAGGTATCTCTGTTAGTTCTAGTATGCTTTCTTAGTTGTGTAACCCTTGCTTATGAATAAATTACAATTAAATTTACTAGAAGCTTTGGTTGCTTCAGATTCAGTGGCTAAAGTAGCACGCTTACCAAATTTTAAGTTACTCATTGGAAAAAGTCCCTGTAGTTGGGACTTGTTTAGCCTGGGGAATTTTAAGGTTAAGAGGAAGTGTTCTTAACTTTGGGCCCAGACTAGCAGCGGTGGTTGTGAGCCTTGTTGTGCTTAAGGTCACACGCTGCTGAAAAAATCACAGATTCATAGGGGCCCGGAACGGATTAGAGGGCATATGAGCCTGTGATTTACACTCGGTACAGTGCGGCGAGACACCATTATGAGATGCATGCATTCCGCACGGGAGACCTTGAGAGAGTGTGTGTCCTCCTTTTCATTGTAAAAAAGTTGGTCACCTTATTATTCACCATTTTCAGACACCCACTGTTAATGGTCTAGAAGGAAAAAAAAATATTTCCCCCCTCCTTTTTCCCCCCTTCCCGTTTACACTTTTTTCCCCGCCTTCCATTTTCTACTGTAATATTTCCGAAATTCTGAACATTAACAAAATTTGTTTTATGGGGGCGTGAGTGTAGAAGTTTTAAAAAATACTCTTAATAGTCTAGAAGTAAAAAAGAACTACTCTCATATTGACAACTACTTGTGTTATGAAGAGATTTTAATGAAATTTTCCTATATATTTATCTAATTTTTGCCCACCCTCCCCTTTTTTTATTTCCTTCCCGTTCACACTTTATTTCTGCTTGCGTAGATTTCAAAAAATAAGTCTGTCAAAACAGTGCAATCCGAGTTTAAATAGACAGCAAGTAGCATTTCGTCAGGTATGTTCAGTAATATAATTATGAGGAATTTAACCTTGTAATTGCATATTAAATCATAATAAGGTTACCAATAATGTTTCTACACGATCACATGTTTTTATTTTCATAAGTTTTTATTTTTATTCAATCCAAAACAGTACGAGCAAAGCAATCTGAAATGCTTGGAATTAGGATTGTTTTGAGTATACGCACATGGCTGCTAAGGCCGCCCCCTGGCTTCTCTTGGCTCCTATTACTTCTTAAGGGATGCCGTCTCCAGTAAATCTAAGCATTCGGTGCTGGTGCTGCAGCGGACCGTGGGGGAGCCGCTCTATCTACCTCAAGGAGGTTAAATAAGGACTGGAGACAACATCTCTGTACAATTAATAGCCGCTGACTGAAGCCATGGGGCGGGCTCAGCAGCCATGTTGTTACGCTCAAAACAATCCCTATTCCAAGCATTTCAGATTGGTTTGTGCGTGATGTTTAGGACTGAATAGTTTACTCCTGAAGTAAAAACTTACCAAAATAACAACGTGTGATCGTGGAGAAACATCATTGGTAACCTTATTATGAGTTAATATGCAATTCCAAGGTTTAATTCCGCATAATTATATTACTGAACACACCGGACGAAATGCTGTCTATTTTAACTCAAAGTGCACTATTTTGACAGACTATTTAAATCTACACAAGCAGAAATAAAGTGTGAACGGGAAGGAAAGAAAAAAAGAAGGAAGGTGGGCAAAAATTAGATAAATATATAGGGAAATTACATTAAAATCTCTCAATGTATAACACAAGCAGTTGTCAATATGAAAGTAATTCTTTTTTACTTCTAAACTATTAAGAGTATTTTTTAAACTTCTACACTCCCCCCCCCCCAAAAAAAAACCAAATTCTGTTAATGTTCAGAATTTCGGAAATTTTACCGTAGAAAATGGAAGGCGGGAAAAACCGTGTAAACGGGAAAGGGGGAAAAAGGAGGGGGGAATATTTTTTTTCTTACCTTCTAGACCATTAACAGTGGGTGTCAGAAAATGGTGAATAAGACTGCTAGGAACAACAAGAAATTACACAGTCTCAAAAATAATGCACTGTTTCAGTTTACGGTAGTTTTATTGAACCGATGTAATGTGAATACATGAATCTTTCCGTGGAAATTAAATCCCATTTTTCGTACAGCGATTAGTGCACCCATATGCAGAACACGCAGTCATTATTAAAGACGTTGAGATTAACTTTTACACACGTGCGGGGTGAATGCGGGAAAGAGCTGAGTCTTTTTGTTAAAGATCTGAGCCATATTGTTACGCTCATGGCTTCAAGAAAACGATCTGATGCCGCCTCCAGCCATTTAACCTGCTTGATCTACCTACTTCACGCCAAGGAGCTTTTATCATTGGTGCCATAGAGATAGAAAAGGACTAGAGTCAAAAACCACCACCCAGTCAGGCATGTCAGCGCTGCGATGGCACTGACCACTCCCAAACGGAAACTATAGAGAAAGTTTCCATCCATTCGGATGTCAAGGTCTCTACAGAGAAACGCTCCTTTTCACCCAGAGAGAAAGTTCAGACCTTGGAGGTGCTTTTTGCTCTAGACGTTTTCTATCTCTACCCCAGGGAACCTTTCAATCCCGTGATGCCCTGCGCCGAAGGGCGGCCCTCCTGTGCCTCTTCTGCGGTGAAGGTGAAGTGAGGGAGGGGCCAAGATGGCGGCGTTTCTGACCCACCAGCAGAAAGTGCTGCGGCTCTACAAGCGAGCGCTGCGGCACCTCGAGTCCTGGTGCATCTTCCGGTGAGGGAACAGCGGGATGCCGCGCTCTTCCCCCTCTCCCCGCGGAGCCCCCGGACCTCGCCGCCGGCGCTCCCCGTTCCTGACAGGGCCTGGCCCATCGCTACTGAGGCGGCGGCGGGGGAGTCTCTCCCCTCCCCTCTCCTCTCCCCTCCCCGCGTGGTAACCATAGTGACGGAGCCTCGTCTCGAGGGGTGGTGGAGCCAGTCCGTTGGAGCTCCGCTGGGGCTAGCAGTGGGTCCGCGGTAGGAGCGTTCCTGGGGTAGCCGAAGAAGTGGCCTTTTCCTGTGGTCGGTTTCGTGAGCTGCCTTATGCTGGCGTTCTTGTGTGTTCCCTGCGGCATCTGGTGGGCCAGTGGGAGATACAGGAAGCTGGACTAGATGGGCCTTGGGCTGATCCAGTGGGGCTCTTCATCTGTTTGCAACAGCCCTGGGCCAGCACAAGGGACTTGTGCCTGCCTAAGAGCACCTTAATATTGAGCGCCAAGACACACTTATCTCTCTCTATTTACATGTCCTTGTAAACTGCAGGAATTCAGCTCCTTGCAAACTGCAGAAGCTGACCTCTTTTCTAGGCATGGTAAAAGTGGAGATTATAGTTTGGATCCCTCCTAATCCAAGTAATGGCTAAATCAAGAGTACTGAGACAAATCTTAAGGTTTGACATGCTTAAAGCTTTCTTGGCCAGCATTCATAAAATGGTTCTGGTTTAAAGGCCACAGTCTAGTAAAAGCATTTCTACCTAATGTTTCACCTGTTTTTAGGGTTGGTGTGATTAAAGGAAATGGCACACACTATATTTGATAGATTCATCTGAGGAATTTCAAATGTTGCAGAACGCCAGAGGCAGGGGAGTTAAGTGGCAACAAGATGCAAGCATCTTGTGGTCTTGTGTGCTCCTTGAGGCATCTCACCATTATGAGATGGGCTGGACTACATGGGCCTTGGGTCTGATCTAGCAGGTCTCTTCTGCAGTTTTATGTGCAGCAGTTTTGATTATGGATATTTTTGGCTAAGAGATTGATTCTGGATGTTGCATGTATGAAGAATTTTGAACACTCAGAAGCACAATGTTTGGGTTGGGAACATCCCTTGGACTCCTCCGGTGGGTGGCAGCAGCTGTGCGGCTTCTCCTTTCTTTGTTCACGTAAGGTACCTCCAGTGATCATTCAAGAGAAAATGTCTGATTTTCTCTTACCTACAGTACTTTAAATACAATACAGGAACAACTAATTCCAACTAACTAAGCAATTTTGGATGTCAACAGTGGAAGGTGGATGTCATATGAACAACTTACTCCATGATACTTTATAAATGGGATAATCTTCTTGCTCTTGGGATTTACAGTGATATGGTACAAATAAGACCACTTCATTGCAATATGTAAAGCTGCCCAAGACTGGGCAGATATGGTGGAAAACTGCAAGAATCAGATGACCTGAAAAGAGAAGCCTTTAATTTCCTAAATGGAACAGCAATGAATGCATTTTTTGGTATGTTTAAGGGTTTGCATTAATAAATATTTGTGGCCAGATTCAGATGAAATGCTGCCATATTCCTAACCATGGTCAGATACTCTGGGGAGGAGTAGGGGACTTGCTGTAAAGACTTGCACTGTAGGGGACTTGAACCGTCCTCTCCCTCACTTGCAAAGTCTTCCCTCCTTTCCCTTTTTGGAATGAGTTAATGTGATACATGCACACTAGTATTAAAATTTACCACAGTTGGCTTGCACCAGACTCTGCAAACACCGTTGTAATCATGACTGCACATTCGAGTTTTCAAACCATAGTTAGCATCAAGATTGGGGCACAGTGCTAACTATAGGTAGCTCTAAGGAGGAGAGGGAAAATCTGCACCTGAGAGAGAATGAGGAAGCAGCACAAAAGCTCTTCTGGTGACCCTAACAATTACAGTTAGAATTATTGGGCAGCAGTATGCCTGCATCAAGCCTATGTCCAGGAGCTGTAATAAACCCAGTCTGGTTATTTCTTACTCTTTGAATAAATTGCACTTTCTTTGTTTTCTTAGGGACAGGTATCGGTTCTTTGCCTGTTTGCTGAGAGCACGATTTGAGGAACACAAGAATGAAAAAGATATGGTGAAAGCAACCAAACTGTTAATGGCAGCTGAAGAAGAGTTTTGGGAGAAGCAGCACCCTCAGCCTTACATCTTTCCTGATGCTCCAGGAGGCACGTCTTATGAGAGATATGACTGCTACAAGGTCAGTTGGTACCAGGAAGCTTATGAGCAACTCTGTGTGTGTTAGAAATTGTAGCATGTTGCAGCTTAGGACAGCTGTCATAATTTGAGTAATGAATATTACCTATGTGTTTAAGAATATGAAACATGAAATGGATGAGGAAAAACTTTCAACATTAAAAGGGAAATATGTATGTTTTTGATAGCATTGTTTGGCCATAGTAGAATTCTATGGGCAGAAGATTTAGCCGAGAGGGTTAATGCCTCCGTTTGCCCGAAGATACAGCTGAAGATCTCAAGGTCGTGAGCTCGGGACTGCAGGAAGTCTCTGAGAGCGGCAGACCTTGCAGCTGCGGCTGATTAGAAGCTGAGCTTCAGCTGCCTCGTGGGAGGAGGAGTGTGCTAAGAGTCAGCTGCGTCTCTGGTGAGAGCAGGGAAGCATCAGCCAGCAGAAGACAGACGGGTGGCTAAAGAAAGAAGGCTAAATCCAGAAAGGAATATCTGAATGTGTGTAGTTCTTGAAAGATAGAACATTCTGTAAATTGTAAAAACCTTCGGGTTTATGAATAAAGTCTGCCCATGTAAACCGCCTTGAGTTACAGTCACTAGAGAAATCTAGTGATCTTAAGAAAGGCGGTATATAAATACATGCATTATTATTATTATTATTAGAATTCACGGCTCTTTGGCTCCTCACAAAGAGTAGCACACTAGGTGTGTGGCCAGCCTTGAATTAGAGGGGACGATAGGCTTTGAAGTTCTGCTCTCCCATTATCCATGGAGACAGAGCACACTGCTTGCAGGTCACCAGCTATGTTCTCTCTTAAACTGAGCTTTAGTGTGTGTGTGTGTGTGTGTGTGTGTGTGTGTGTGTGTCATGCCTGCTTACCAACATTGAAACTACCCTGAAACCTTTGAAATAGCCAATGGCCGGCAGGAGTGTGCTGTAAGGCCAGTTGTACAGGGTGTCCACAAAGTCTCTTTACTTGTATTACAAAACTTGTATTACAAAAACAAATGAAGAGATACATGTATGGAAAGTATACAATATTAGGAGTATATATTGAAGTTTATTTTGCATCAATTAATAAACCTCTATATGTGCACCATTGGTTGCACGCAGCACATCAAGGCGATAATCGATTTCCTGCCATGTTCGCTGTAGTGTAGTCTCATCAGTGGTGGCAACGGCATCAGTGATCCTTTGCTTCAGGTTCTGTACGGGCGTGATATCATTAACATATCTCACCATTTACATTTTTCGTGATTTCTTGACATTGTAAAGAGACTTTGTGGACACCCTGTATTTTCAGTGCAGAACACACCAAGGTGCCTCTTTGCTGGCCACCTTGGCTCTGATACAGCCACAGTGGTGGCCATTTTCAGGTAGCAAGCTTCCTCATTGGCAGCTCAGCCCAGAGACCAGCAGTGTGGTCCCAGAAGTAGTGAACTGGCCCAACAGCCCTTGGTTTGCAGCTCTTGGCAAGAATCATTAGCTCATTTAAAAAAAACAAACACCTCAGTGCTGCTGGAAGGAAACTTCAGGAGGTTATCAGCTGACCCTAGAAAGTAAAAACTAGTGCTTCCGGAAACCTCTTGATTTCCCAACTTTTAAGACTTGGCAGTAATATATCCTACTTTCTAAGAGATAAAATGGTGGAGTTAATATTTTTCTTCCTTGCTTCTCAACAAAATGTGTGTGTGTGTGGGGGGGGGGGGAGTTGGATAGAGGAAGTTTTCTTTCATACTTTAAAATAAGCCAGCTAGCCCAAAAGTATATTCTGCTTGCTCCAAAAAAGTGTTAGCTGAGCTGATCAGAAATCGCAGCTCTAAGGAACAAGTGGAAGCCTTGTTGGAGAAAGATTGGCCTGTGTTGTACTGTCAAGAGGAGTTGAGCAAACCCAGTGTGCAGACTGATTTGCAGTTGATTTCCCCCTCCCCACCCCCAACATTCTGTGCTAAGCTGGTTTTTGCTTTGTTGAATTGCTATTTTGCTTTGTTATATATCATTACTGTATTTGGGGCAGAGATCTATGGATACACTAATTCTGGCCTGGCTTACTACTGACAGGTACCTGAATGGGCACTGGACATGTGGCATCCTTCCGAGAAGGCAATGTATCCTGACTACTTTGCCAAAAGAGAGCAATGGAAGAAGCTGCGTATGGAAAGCTGGGATAAAGAGGTTGGTACAGTCTCTTCTGTAGGCACAGTCCTAAGATAAAACGTATCACTGAATTCTGCTTAAGACACCTCTAAAGGAATTGGAAACTGCATGCATTTGTTATTCTACCTGGATCTTTGAATCTGATCCTTTAGTATGTTTGACAATGCATTTTTAGCCATGTACGTTGTCATGAGGACTAGAAACTTCTTGGCTTTGAGTATTCATTTTCAAAGTCTACACAAACCTATTTAGGGCATATGTTCTCTTCTTAAACTTAGTCTGAATGGTTCTTTCCCCACCCCACCCCAGCTACTGTCCTGGCTAACTCGTTTTGGAGAGCCTGGATCTATGCTGTATTGTCTCCCACCCAGCCACTCAATGTAGAATAGCATTTAATGGTTTCTGAGTCACAGCTGCATATTTGGAAAAAGTACACCATAGCTGAAGTACACAGAAGTTCAGGCTCATAATGATGACTTTTTAAATTCCAAGCAGTCCCTCTCACTATTGTGACTATATATATTTTTGAACTTGGAGCTAGTAACAAGTTCATCAACTAGATATTCCACTCACTTCTAGGTTCAACAGCTTCAGGAAGAAACCCCAGCTGATGGGCCCAAGACTGAAAGCTTGCCTCCAGCACGCAAACCAGGACATCTGCCACCCCTGTGGTGGCACTATGTAACTAGACCACGTGAACGGCCGATGTAAAAGCTCCACAAATCAAGTGCGGTTTGTGAGTTACGACTTACAAGTGTATTTGCATGCACAGCTGTATTACATGTACACAATAAAGTGAAGTCTGTGAAATGTTTCAATTGTGTTAAGATTTTAATAGTACGGATAATTTACTGTAGCGCATGTTACGCAACAGTGTTTGAAACACAAATGAGGGACTTTGGCTTCTAGCAGAGATCCTGTACTGGGGCTGCTTGTCTTCCTCTCTGCCATAGTAATGGGCCCAATACAGGGGGACTCTTCAATGAAGCTGTAAAGCCAGCAACAAACAGTGCTGCATGATGCAGCCCTACACTGTCTCCGCTGTCCCATAACCCTTGCTCGTATTGTAGTGCAAGGGTCTCAAAACCCTGGCTTGTGGGCCATATCCAGCCCATGGGGTTCCCCAGCTACTGGAGCTAGAAGTAGTTCAAAAGATGCACTTCCAAGCTTCTCAGCCTGGGTATATACTATGTAGATATAGGTGCTAAATGTAATGGAAGCAGTTTTACCTGCTTTGGTTTAACAAGATTTTTGGTATCTTTGGGGAGTCCCAGCATCAACCCCCAGCAGATACTGCTGATATACCTGTAATCAGCATGTACAGATGCTGGAGGCTTGGACTGCATGTGTCAGCAAAAGAAAGATGATCAAACCATGAGGGAAGACACCTGGTAATGAATTCTATGAGTTCCATAGGAAATTGTAAACTCCATTTGTTAAAAAAAATGGAGTTTAGTTATAGCCTGCCTGTATGAACCACCTTGGAGCTATAAGACATATTCATTGTGAGTTGTTGAGAACTGATTATTAATAGCATTCAGCAGCTCTAGTGGCTGAATGAGTTTACATTCCAGGTTTCCCAGCACTGGGTATATAATATAAAGTTAATGTCTTACACAGAGCAGAAATTGACAAAAAGGTTTGACTTGTGTGGTAACGCTTGATGCTTTTTTCAAAATCCATTCTCCCCATCTTCCTGGTCAAGTCAATTTTGCCTTCTGCTCCCCTCCCATCTACTTATTGTATTCAAAAGACTCAGCATATTGGTTCTCAATGTATACATTTCCTGCCCTTGACAGCTTGACAGATATACCAATGTTCTCCCACTGTGGGGTTGCATCAACTTATGGGAATGAAATAGGTTGAAGACCACTGGACTATCACATCAGCAGGTAAAGGGGAGGCATCTAATGTATCCCTTCAGGTACCAGCTTATGCTCCAGTCCTTCTCAGAAATTGTGCTAGCATAGCTTTCACTAATGGCAGGCTTCATGATAACCTTTTTGTTACAGCAAGAGTGCTGGTAATGGAGTGAGCAGTTAGGGTCCTGGAAGGGAGTGGGATCAACAGTGGGGTCCCTGGTCTCATGTTATTCATATATTGGGGTCACAGCCCAAAAAGGGTTGAACACCACTGAGATATGATGCAGCTGTCATGCTGAAAAGTTTGGAGACCTCTGCTCTAGCGTAAGGTAGGCAACCAATGTTATACAGACATCCTATCCCGCTATTAGGGTAGGGCTCAGAGGTATAATTTGAGTTGCACAGGGAGATTTCTTTCTTCAGTGGCTGTCGTACCTCAGACAGACTTTAAACAGTTGAATACTGCTTTAAGGAAAGTTCACACAGCAAAGTGCATTAAGAGCTTCATAGGTATGGAGGGCTTGAATACAAATGCTGCTGAAAGGTTTTTCAAGACTGTATGAAATGCTATGAGTAGAAAACTACTTTCATGGGAGGGTACTTCAGGGGCTAGATTTGGCTCATGATCTCACTATGTATCCTTGCCCACCAGTAACAGCCTAATTGCTAATAAGCTATGCATCATGGGAGCACAGCTCCAGTATTCTGACTGTGCTGAGGGCAATAAATATCCAATACTGCTTAAGCATGATTGAATGAATTGACACTTCCAAAGAGATACAATCTTATGTTCGTAGTGGCATAGTAGTCAATGTTAAGAACACTCTTCTTACAGCAGCTTCATTATTTGTATTGGTGAATACAACAGTACTAGCTAATAGGCAAGCATCATGGAAATATTTCCTTTTCTGGCTAGTCATGCAAGTATGTGATCAGACCCTTTACAACTGATACAATAAGCCTGCAACTTATTCACACCACATTCACAAAGCCTTTCTAGGGAACAAGGACCAATTTAAGTGTGCAGATGAACAAGTTGTGTAACTGTTTTGAGGAAACTTTATCTGAAACTGCATAGGCCAGCCTCGTAGGGAGAAAAGAGGCATTCTAGTTGGCAACAGCTACTCCCCCCTCCCCCACTTGAAACTGCATCTTCATACAACTGCTCTATAATGATTTTTCTGAAGGTCAGTTAGCCATGCGTATGGGGTGGTGGCAAACAAATTAGACAACTCAAAATAAAGAGGCTTATCAGCAGGTCTTTATTTATAATATAGGCTGAAGCAGTCCTTACAATGTAGAAGGGGCAACACAGTTAACAGCCAGTTTATTTATAGCAGTTCAGAACAAAAATGCTGCTTGGGGGGGAGAGGTCAACTCTCATTACAAACTAGCAACTAAACCACAATAACTTACTATTGGAAACGTTTTAAAATGGTGACACTGCTTTTACAATAGGCAAGGAACACAAAAAAGTAAACTCAACAGAACTATTTCAATGATTTGTCACGTTCTAACATTGAATTTTGGCAACAGTTTAATCATAAAATTTTAACTGAGAAGAATTCTAAAGAACTAAAGTGTACAGCTGCATCCAAAAGGTTTCCTATAACATACATTTCAATGCAATCCAGCAGGAATAGCTCCTGCACATGCCCCTCTAACAAATGGGAGTTATGCAAGAGCATGGCTAAGCCCTTGTGGAAATGCCAGTTTGTTTCAAAACAAAATTTCCCAGGTAGTTACCTTGATGGACTGCATCTTTTTTATTCACTGAAGAAAAACTTGAAGCATCATTTGCAGATTGCATCAGCTATTTCATCAAGACAGGTGGGCTTCAACCACAGGCACTGCTGTTTTAATGTACGTTTTGTAGCAAGGAGCTTGTTTTTTCCAAAAAAAAGAGCTTATCTAAGGATCATGCTTACGTTTTTGCCTCGGAAGCCATAACATAAAAGTGTTAAGCAACCACAGCAGTGTTAATGTATATAGAACACAGTGACTATACAGTTTTACAATACGTCTCACATCCAATGCAATTATGTATTTAAAGCATAAAGAGGTTATGTAGGCAAGATGGCAGCCAATAGAGTGTTTCCAGAGTGTCTGGAGGAGTGGCTTGTGTGCATATGCTTGACCTAGCTCCTCCCACTGTGGGCGGTGCTTGTCTAACCATCACACACAGGCCTATTCTTCTGCTTGCATTGCCCATTTAGTGATAAGGCAGACGGTATCCATTTAGACTGCAGAATTTCGTTTTAAAAAACCACAAAACTGGAACACCGGTAGTGCCTGAGTTATGCACGTTTCTACTGACTCCGTGAAGTGGATATCACAGCAATTTTCATTTTAAAGAAAATCCCACTTATAAATTGTCTATTAACAGCTCCCCCCAAATACATTGCTGATAACAATAGAAAGAATATAGTGGTCAATCCCTTCCCCTGTAATAAATAAAATCAAAACAGTATTCCCATCCCTCCCTCATCCCCAAATCTTTTAGCTGTTAGGAAAAGCCAATCCAAAACGACACAAGACAAAAAAAATATGAGCCTCTAAAAGAAATGTTTATAGTTTCACTGGAATTCCCAGCTGGTTGCCCGTCAAGATCGAGGAGTTGTTTTCTCAAGATTAGTCGGGGCTTTTCAGTTTGTTAAGCTGCCCAGCCCGCTGGGCAGAGCCAGTCAAAGGTAAAAAGCTATGACTAAGAACTCCTTGGTATCGTTTTATTTTAAAAATAACGTTTACACATTTGTTTCTGCCCTCACTTGATTTAACTTTCTGGTATTGTCGGTTAAGAGATACAGAAAGCGAAGGGAGAAAAACTAAGTTTTTAGTCGACTCGGTGCACGACGGCATGTACGTGACACAGATGTTGCCTGTGCAGACCTGAAGAAGAGGAAGGTTACCCAAGAGAAAGAATCAAAACGAACAATCCACAGAGGCTTTTCCTGGGCAAGAGACGTTACACAGCAGGCCTGAACATCAATGGGCCTCACACAGGAGAAGCTCCTCGTGGACAGTATGCAAAAGTCTTTAAACAAAACACTGCAATCCAGTATGGCTTATTTGGACACATTTACCATGAAGCTACTGCTAGGCTACTTTTGTGCAACAGTTAAGTCCCTCCCTTTTTCCTACCCCCTAAAGAAGCTAACCAATTCCAGGCTCGCTTGCTCTCTTCCACGATATATTGCTTTAATCAATCAGCTGCTGTTTCCTGCTTTTCACAAATAAAAACAATTCATTGTACTTGAGTGAGGACCAGTTTGTTGCCGGGTCCTTTGCACAGTAAAATGAAGTCTGGTTTTTGCGCCCTCGCTATGACAAGGTGATCTACAAAATGCTTGCAAGAGCGAGACGGCGTTATAACCCTACCCCCCACCCCACCCCGCTGGCTGAATTTGAAGCTACTTAGTATTTATTGACTTCTTCCTCCTAGGCATGTAAAACTTTTACAAAGAGTTATAAAAAAGTTAAATGGGATTTGGCACCTTCAGAAAAAAATTAAGAGGGAAACTCAGATTAAAAAAAATGTGCAGAAAAAATAAATCAGCAGTATTTACAAACATTAGAAGTCAGGAAGAGGTTGCACCGTAAGCATTTTAGATTGCAAATTTCCACCCCCTACCTCCATTTTAGGAGAACTTTCCCAGCTGTTTCTGAGCATCTTAGAAAACCTTGATTGTACAGTGGAATGGATAGAGAGACAACGATTTTTTTTTTTAATCAGGTAGTTCAGTCTCTGTTACATTGGGAACTCTGGCAGTGGTTCAGCGTCTTAAGAAATGCGGGGTGCGGAGCGGTCATTTGTGGTGGTTTTCTTCAGCTTCACACCCCGGCGAATCGCATTCAGCATATCCTCACCTTGGGGGGGCTCCCCGGGGCTCTGGTCCCCCGACTGAGGCACTGGCTGACAAGGAGGAGTGGCGGTGCTGGGGCTCCCCCTCTCACTTTCTTCTCCCTCACTTTCAGCAGAGGCTGGTCTCTGCTCTTCTATAGGGCTTGGCTTCTGGTTTCCGGGAGGAGGGTTAATGGATGCTTGGCCGCTCCATGAGGTCGATGCCCCTTGGTTGCCACCTCCTGCCTCAGGACTTTGGTCAGGACTTTCTTCGGCCCCAACTGGCAGGCTTGGCAGTCCTCCCGGTATGTCTGGCACAGTTGGGGTTTTGACAGGAATCACTGGTGTCTTGATGGGGATTGGCCCGGCCCCGATGGTTCCCCGCCTGACAGCTGGTTTGGTAGAAGGAGTCCGCCTGATGGTCGCGACGCCAGGCGTCACCATCACAGGCCCGAGTGACGTTGGGAGGCCAGCAGTGGAAGCAGGACGCTTGGCATGGAACATGCGGCGGTAGGACTGACTGATATCGCTGTTCCGTGGAATTGTTGAAGACTTGTCAAATTCTTGCTGCTCTGGCTCTTGGTCCCCACTGACGGAGAAGTAGTCGTAGTCTGAAACTGGAGGTGCAAAAGGTGAGTCAGGAACCTTCTAGCAAGCAAGCAGTTTCTAGCTGGTAAGAAGAGCACTTGCATCAATTTGGAACAGAAAATGCGTGACGACACTTTTCAAGAAACTGCAAAAGCCATGGTGAAGTCCTAAGCTAAAAGACTGTGGGGTTCACACCTGGAATTCACGCTCTCAGACCTATAACCTGTTCCCCTTGAATGCCTATGAGGGTACTTGGTACAGAGTCCAAACATTGGTCTATCTAGCACAGCAACGTCTGATGGAGAGCAGCTCTACTGATGAATAAGCCCCTGGCTTGGGAGGGCAAGAGAACCAGTGAACCCCACAGGCTTCTGATCTGAGTCATAGCTAGAGGGGTGCTTTTTCAGTGCCAATGAAATAAAAACACGTTAACACCTCTTTCTGCACTTCTTGTTTGTTAAAAACACACACGAAGTCTGCAAAAAACAAACAAACCCAAAAACCCTGTTTTCTAGCACCTCTCGTATTGGTGGTTACTGTGTAGGTTGTTGGACTGGGTGTGTGTGTGTGCATGGGCAATAACTGGCTGCATCAGCTGACACAATCCCACATTTATCACCTATCCAGTACACCTTTATTAAAGCAATTTATAAAAATGCACACTTAGAATAAAAACACCCAACACCACTTTCTGTACTTTTGCTCCTTGGGGGAAAAAAACAAAATATGCGGAAAAAAACACCTATGTTTCAGAGCAACTCTAGTCATAGCTCCTTGATGGTTGGGAAAATGCAAAATCCGTGCTTGCAGAATGCATTTGCCTTACCACCAAGGAGCTATGACTAGAGGTGTTCTTAACCATGGTTATTTTTCACACTTTCACATGTATCAGTGCTGGACTGAATCCCTGTCAATCAAAACAGGCAATGATCTTGAGGAGCAATGGGATAAGCTGTTGCTTGAGTAACAGTTCAGTCCAATTTGACAAGAGAAGAAGTGAAGGTACTAGCAGGAATTTGGACAAGCAAAGGCCAGACCTACTCAACACCTTTTCGGCTAGGAAATGTAAGTACCACTGGTGGACTAGCAATTGAAGTGAGGTCAGTGTTGTACAACCTTGGTTCCCATATGCCCCTCTGCAAAGCATTTGGTGGTGGTAGGGCACTATTATTTACTGCCAGTAGAGAACACACATTTGCTTATCTACTGCAAGTTGGAAAAGGCAAAAGAGCCAACCTCCAATCCACAAACAATGATCTACTCATGAGATCCAATCCTCTCAGTGACACTCTGCACGTGTTTTCATTCTGAGCTCTCCTGCCTTTCCCTAATAATGCCACTTCTCACGTTGCTCTTATCAAATGAAGAGCAAGTGAACTTGGCAGAACTGGGTGTATCACGCAGCAGGGTTGAGAAGAATGGCAACAATCATGGCTTCCCAACATCCAGGAAGCCTGGCTTTAAACACACCTGCCCCTTACCTTGGGAGGGAATGGTGTCCTCCGAACAGCAAGGCGTGGTTGTCTGGGTGCTGTAGCCACTGGAACACTGCAAAGAGTCCCGGCTGCTCCTCTGGGTGTCGAGCTGCAGCCCTCGGGTTAGAGCAAGAGCCAACTCTTCACATGCCTCCATCTCTTCACCTTGCTAGCAATACAATAAAAAAGAGGCGTTAAGATTTAGGGACAATCCCAGGTATCTTGTGGGTGCTGTGGGCCTGAATTCCGAATCAGGTTGGAATTCCGAATCAGGTGTAGTGGTAGGAAATTCCAATCTGACCCAATTCCCTACCACAAGACAAATGGATTATTTCAAAGGATGATTATTCAATTACTGCCAGAATTTAATTCATTTTACTTACCCTTTACCAAGAATTCTCTCTACCAATATTGAATCAATCTACCCACACAGTGTTAATATGTATTCTGACCTCCATTATGCAAAGGTAAGAAATGCCATCAGCTCTTGGGAAGCAGCAACCCTGAAAATGGACTAATATAATGTGGGCCTCTCCTCCTCTCTGAATTCCTTGGCTAGTTGCTCTATCTAGCTGGCTACTTTCTCCAGCAAACAGGACCACATCCTGGCTTCCAGCTAGCTCGATATTATCCATCAAAGAGAGATGGACAGTCTCCATCGAAGACAGCATACATGTGTTTTAACCACCTTGCTGAACAGTTGCCTTCTTTGATGTAAAACTCTCCATGCGGGGAGATTTTGTTTAAACATGTGGGAGACACTTCAGCATGTGATGGCAAGAAAACCTCTCAGCCTCTCAGTTCCCTGCTCCCTGTGTTATGGGAAGAGGAACCATGCAGGAAGGACTTACACACTTTCTGACCTATTGGCTCATCTGAGAAGCAAATCAGATATGCATAAATAGCTTGCTGTATGAGGCACAAAAACCTCCTTCAGGTCAAGATGAGTTCTGGCAGAGGCAATTATTTAAGCATTAAGCTGGTGCTATGGGACAGTGTCACCAAACCAGTCTGAAACTAACACATCGACCAACAAGAGAACCACACAGTCATGGGGCCTCACCCTGGGGGCAGCCGACACAGTCATGCTCCGGGGTCTTTGGGCTTCCTCCGTGGGCAGAGGTGGTCCACTCTGGGATCCTCCAGTGGGGTCCCCCTCTCGTTTTTCCTTGCGGCGCTGCAAAGTGTTCACCATGGGCTGGTCATAAGGACCTGGCTTAGCCCAATCCTAGGGAAAAATCTCAGTTAGTCAAAGCTGACGCGGATTATGCGAAGTTTATGCACTTTGTGGGTGCGAGTTACAAGTATACAAGGGCTGTTTTTTGTATTAAGAGGAGAAGCACAACCTAATTTCAAAACCTGTCTCCTGCCAGCACAAGCCCAATTCTTGTTTTTTCCTCAAGCCATGGGGCATACATATTTTTTGTAAGTCTCTGAGTTGCACTTTAAGGTGGCACAAGTTGCACAAGCCTGTTCTCTTTGGGTTGCCTCCGCAACGAACAGAAATGTGGTGGTGCTGGGCGGCTCTCCTAAACCAACCGGAATGTGCCGGGCCCAAGTGGCACTGCATCACAGGAAACACAGCCCATGTTCTGCAGACAGATAAACAGGCGGGCCCCCAACCTGCAGCTTCACTTGCCCTTGGATCCCTCTTGCCAGCTACGGGCATCTTTGTTGGTTGTAGTAGCGCTTGCAGTGCAGGTGCTTCTTGCTTAACATTCTTCCTTAACTGCAAAACTGAACCTGCAGGCAATCAGCCTGCACATTAGAGGGCAATGAACAGGACAGTTCCTTCTGGTTCCTTTTATTAACAACGCCCCCACCTCACCCCTGTTCAGAGTAGCCAGGCTTCTACCCTCTGGCTGCTTCTTCCTGGTTGGAGAAGTTCAGAGCCTCAGAACAGCCTACAACACATGGCTGTAGATGAAAATTTGAAGGCTTCCAAGAGTTTAGGGCTCAGAGGGGAAATGGGGGGGGGGGCGGTGAGCAAGAGAAAAAAAATCTTACAGTGGGTTGCTTTACAATGGTTTCACTCCCTCCACATTGGGAGCCCAAACTTTTGCCTAGACAGACTTTCCTCTTGCCCAATCAGAGCAGGAAGGAGAGTGGGAAGAGAAAAGAATCAGCCACCCACTTTGGAAGCTTGACGGACATTCCTCGTACCCAATGAAACTTGACGTTTAACATTCCAAATCCTTAAAAATACCTTCCATCATCAATGCTGCTGTCATTTGGTTTAGTACCTATGTAGGTGCTCAGTGAAAATATTATTACCCTTATGCCAAAGATATGTATGTGCAAAATTGATGTTTTGAGATAACCGTATTTAACATTCCAATTTTCAATTACTTTCAATTGGGGGAAAAATACGTTTCGATCGCAATTTAAGTCTTTTAGAATTCAAAAAAATGCTTTCGTTTTGTAACAACATTTTGATTAACAACTTGAAAAATACAATTTACATAAGAACATAAGAAGAGCCCTGTTGGATCAGGCCAAAGGCCCATCTAGTCCAGTTTCCTGTATCTCACAGTGGTCCAACAGATGCCTCAGGGAGCACACAAGACAACAAGATGTCTGCATCCTATTGCCACTCCCCTGCACCTGGCATTCTGAGGTACCCTGCCTCTATAACCAGGAGGTTGTATATATCCATCATGGCTTGTAACCCATGATGGACTTTCTTTCTAGAAATCTTTCTCCAATCCCAGGATAGACACTATCACCACCTACTGTGGCAAGGAGTTCCACAGATCACTTACCCACTGGGTAAAAACTAGTGCTATTTTCTCTAACTCTCCTAATATTCAATTTTAGTGGCTGCCCCGGTTCTGGTGTTGTGAGAGAGGGAAAAGAACATCCTCTATCTACCCCATGCATAATTTTGTATGTCAACCATATCCCCCTCATGAGTTAGGTAATCAGGTAAAAACAGCCAATAATACAATTATGTGCCTTTGGCATAAGGGCAACGATAGTGCTCCGTGACAAATTTATCTCTTGAAAAGTGCTCTGACTCAAAACGTTTGGGAACCACTGGATTAGAATATTGGACAGCTTTCTAGGGTATTGTAAAGATTTCTGAGGTAATAGATGTGATTACTTCGAACACCTGAAACATAGCATGAAGGCGAGGCATGATTTTAAATGCTAATGGGGAACAACCCGTTATTGGTATTGTAACCAGACTGTGTAAGGAGGCAAGCATCATCCAATGGGAGACAATACCAAAGTTCCTCCCTTTTGTAGTTTCTTACACCTAGACAGTCCTGGGCATCATTCAGCAAGATTGAGGAGTCTACCCTTGAAAGTGCCTCAACCAAGTATGTCTTGCTGCTTCTGTCTTACCAACACACGCACAAACTGGGATACTTCCTGTCATGGGGGTAGTAGGGTTTTAGGGTGAAAATGTATTTTATAGAAGTGGCTTTAGTGAATGGAGACTTATTTACAGGATGTAGTTTATGTGGGGAAAGTAACAGCTAGATGACACTCCTTTGAAAAAAAATGTAATTTCTGGGAATGGAGCTTGGAAGGACGGAAGTTATAGGGTTAAGATGGGTCCAGGATCTGTGAATCAGATATAATCATTATCACAGGGAGTGGGACTTTGAAATCAAGGAAACACAGGTGGGGTGAGCAGTAAAAGGTAAAGGTTTCCCCACGACCGAATGGTCTAGTCGTGACTGACTGTAGGGGGTGGTGCTCATCTCCGTTTCTAAGCCTGTAGAGCCGCCGTTTTTGTCCGATCATGTGGCCAGCATGACTCTACGCTGTAGCGCACGGAACGCCGTTACCTTCCCACCGAAGTGGTCCCTATTTATCTACTTGCATTTAGGTGCTTTCGAACTGCTAGGTTGGCAGGAGCTGGGACAAGCAATGGGAGCTCACTCCGTCGCGCAGTCTTGAACTCTCAACCTTGCGGTCGGAAAGCCCAGCAGCAGCAGCAGAATAACTCGCTGTGCCACCACGTCCCTGGGGCAAGCAGTAAACTCCTATAAAACCGCTCTGGTCTTTCATTAGAGACTTCATGCCCGACAGCTGCCTCAGGAGATGCTGTTCAAGTTCCCTTGTGAATGGAGGGGCTGCCTCTGCTCCTTCTAGGTAAACCAATGTGGGAGTTTTAGATCAGCTTAAGGAAGGTTTGTTATTTTATGTTTGGCTGTATGTACATTTTGAGTGTCTGAGTCCAGCCTTTGAGCAGCAGCAGCAGCCCATCCGATTTCAGAATGGGTGGATGGTTCTTGGATTTGTCAGCCTTTACCTCTAAATATAGAGTTACCAGATGCAAACTGGGACAGAGTGCCTATGCCTTTAACCATTGTATAGAAGAGGGAATCTGGGCAGGTGCAGCTTTTGAAACCCTTCCATGATGAGCTGCACCTGCCCAAATTCCCTCTTCTCTACAATGGTTAAAGGTATAGTCGCTCTGTCCCAGTTTGCATCTGGTAACCCTCTAACTCTAAATAAGTCTCTATCCTGAGTAAGTGTCATATATATGTTAGGTTGGGGAAGCCAACTGCCTTAGAAACCAAAAGCGAACCATTTAATTGGGAAATCTGTTACTGGTGGTTTGCCAGAGGACTGGAGAGACTGTTCCCAGGTAGGGAAGGCGGAACGTCTGGCTGCCCTGCGGGGAAAGGACCGTCTCAAGGTCACACTTCCACATTAGAGCTCTGAAAAATCACTTGTAATTGCCAGTGAACACTGATGGATCAGCTTCCTAAGGTGGAAGAAGTTCTTTCAATTCAAAATTCTATAAATTTAAGCCCAGATTACTCTTGGGGCCATTTTTCATGCTACCAACACCAAAGGGCAACACGCCACCTGAAAAAGATGCATTGTGGGTATAAATCATGGGACTGTCCCTGGAAGAGAGAGCCTCGGAAAAACTGGGAAGAGGCTTTAGTCTTGTGCGTCCTTCCCTAGCACCTCTGAGCTACTTCACCCACCCACCAGTGGCCACATTCCATCAATTTCTTCTGTATAGTTTTGAAAAGTAAGAAATATACACCATGCCAGTCTTCATCAATGATGTGTGCACACTCAATTAAAGTCATGACAGAAGCGATCCTGCAAGCACCTACAGATAAACTAGGAACATGGCAAGTCTTCATGCACTGCACGAAGAACACTTCCCAGTGCCAGACATATCTGACAGAGGGAACATTAAAAAAAAGTCCAGTACGATTTGATCTGCTTTGACTGTTTCCAAAATGTTAAAAGGTGTTGGCTCTTACCAGCAAAGCCCTAAACAGTTTGGGCCTGGATGCCTCCTTTCATATGATCCTTCCTGTGCACTGCAACCAAAATCAAAAAGCCCTGCTATAAGTGCCCCCCCCCACCGGTCCAAGAAGCAGGGTCTTTTCAGTTATAGTGCTGAAGTTGTGGAATGCCCTTCCCAGGGAACCCTGCCTGACTCTTTCATTTTACCATTCTCATCTAATGTCTGGCAAAATTCTGCTGCATCAATTGTTCTTTAGTATATTGCTTTTTATTGTTTTATTGATTGGTGCTCATTTTAAATACAGGGAGATGATCCCTTATCCAGACATTTGAGATCTGCACTATTCCGAAATCCAGACATCTTTGTCCCAGATTTTTTTTTAAACTTTCTGTAGTGTGAACACTAGAAGATCTTGTGCTCATTCCCACATTCAGGCTGTAAATTCTATTCTCTGCTGTGTGCCGTTGTTGGAAAATGTCAAAGAGGCCAGCAGACACCCAAATGGGTAACAGTGACCAGAGCAAGAGGAAGCTTTTCTCATATTTATGCAATTATTCCAAAATCCAGACATCTTCCTGTGTCAAGCAGTCCGAATAAGGGATCATCAACCTGTATCTTGTTCTTTATCACTCTGAACTCTTGAACAAGTTTAATTATAATAAGAGAAGCTATAAAATATTTATTCAGATAACATCATGCTCCCTTAATTTGAAATTCTTAATTCATAGGGGGGGAAATTCTTGATTCATTGTCAATCAGAAATTCAGACCGATATTAATAGCTGAAGGGGGAAAAATTAACCAAGAATTAAATGAGAAGCATCATCTTGCAGCAGGGGGCGGGTGGGGGAGATTGGGGATGGAAAGGAGAGAGTGACGGAACGGAAACAAAAGAAACACAAACCTTCCAGCTAGGGATCTTAGATGATGGTAACATGCCTGGCCCAATGGTGTAATAATGAGCGTAGTCTGGAAGGAGGGTGGAGGAGGAAGCCCGGGTCCATGCGTGGGAGACAGACGGGAAATGAGGGAAAGGACCTGCACCAACTGAGGCTAAGGGTGGACCACTTGACAAACTACAGTGATAAAACCCATTAGACAACTGGAAACAATAAAAAAAGAGAGAAATTAATATAAATAGAACAAAATATGGAAAATACAAGATGAAATCAGGCATGCATTGCTGGAAAGGAAGTGGGGAAAATACCCCCTTGGAGGATCTGGTAACTTTTGCAATGGAATACCCACACGGTGCTGGGTCATGCTTTGTTAATGTCATTCAAATATGCAACAACATTCAAGAGAGGAAGCAAAATCATTTTCCGGGGCTGAACAGCTTTACATCCCTGTGTCACGGAGGGAACTTCTTGGGGAGTCTCTCCTAGTACTGACCAGTCTAAGAATGCTGGATTAACTTCTCCAAGAACACAGCAAGTGAAGGG
The DNA here is from genome assembly GCA_029204185.1 of Lerista edwardsae. Classification (NCBI taxonomy): domain Eukaryota; kingdom Metazoa; phylum Chordata; class Lepidosauria; order Squamata; family Scincidae; genus Lerista; species Lerista edwardsae. The sequence continues at coordinate 9,023,644 of JAJKFI010000024.1, forward strand.
AATGCTCGGTGAAGCTCTCGGTGATTAAGGGGCAAACCAGCTAGTTTAAATTCAGACCCTGCAAGCAAGGAGATGCAACATATCCAAAGCTATTAATATGCCTGGGTTAGTATTTGCACAGTCCATTCGAATGAGAGACATGCAGCTCAGCCTCAGAAAATGACATGTTCCAGGGATAACAAAATGATCAGGGACAGAGGAGGGAATTGGTGGCATTGCCAGATGAAACTACAACCAACCAACCAACCAACCAGTTGTGCTGGCTGCGGTCAGAACGTACCCAAAGTTCTACTCTAGAACATTTGGAAGACTGATGCATGCCAGAGGGCCTCCAATTCTTAATAAGAACTTTGGAAAGCATACAGTGACCCCTAGGAAAAGCACTCGATTAGACATCTGAACCCAGATGTTGACCTTGTGCAGACCCAATACATACACTGTGGTCCCACCTTTCCTAGAAAAATCGCCATGAATGCTCAAGTTGTGACGCATCACTGCCTGACTCGCCCACTCCTGGAACGTGGTAGGCTGTGTTCACAAGATGGCGCCAGGTCATTCATAAAACCAGTTACCACACCAAAAACGTTGGCAGCTTCATGGAAAAGCAACCTTGTGGACAGACCCTCAGTGCCAGACTGGTAGCCTAAGTGCTACTGCTGTCTGATTCAGCGGCGTCATGCAGCCGGAATGCTGGGCGGGAGGAACGGGTGAGCAGCAGCCCGCCCGTTGCGTACCGCTCCATTTTGCCGTCTTCCCCGCCCC
>JAJKFI010000024.1:9024805-9080494 GCA_029204185.1 Lerista edwardsae
GCTCACCCGTTCCTCCCGCCCAGCATTCCGGCTGCATGACGCCGCTGGTCTGATTCCTGCTCTCCTTTCAGATCTGAAGGTGCGCATGGAAGGGCTTCCATTCTCACCCTCCAGTTGCACCCCAGCCGACTATTTCCATCATCTTCCACCTGAAGACCATGGGTGGCCAAAGAACGCGTGTCGTGTAGGGACAAAGCTTTTCTTCACCTTGTCTGTGGAGGCCCAAGCCCCCATGGTGGAGCCTGAGCTGACAGAGGTGGGGGAGCTGCACTCGCTCACTGACTGGCAGGTTTCAGAGGCTTCTGAAGAGGCTGAGCTGGACGAGTTCTGCTGGGTTAACACATACACAAAACGGGACCACGACAGCAAGAAAACAACAACGAAAGGAACAAAAAGACAAGCCAATAAAAAAAAAAACACAGAGAGAAAGAAACACAGAAAGAGGAGGATGAAGAGGAAAGAAGCAGAGTGTTAGGGGTTAAGAAAAATAATTCAATCATTAAAACAGATAGCTGAAAGCCTGCAAAATGTTGATCAGTAAGGGTGCAGGAGGTCAAAAGCAACAGAAGCAAGACCTTGCTGCCTCAGCAGGTGCACATCTATGATACTGCAGGCTGAAGGATCAAGGGCCATTCAGACATCACACTAAACTCTGATTCAACCTTACAAGAACAGGCAGGCATGAGCCGCAGGCAGGCACACACACACTTCTGCACTCCCTTATTAGACATTCCTGACCCGGGTTTAGCGGCAGAGCAGTTTGCCCTTTCATCCAAACCCAGCAGAACAGAATTGTGCAATCCCCAGATTGAGCGTGGCGAGCTGCTGCTGCAGGACCAGACATTTCTAAACAGTAATAGCAACAATAATAATGTTACCGATACCATTATATTATTGCTGCCATGCACAAGGACAGGAAGTGGAGGGAGTTTGCAAAGCAGAGGTTCATGCCTGCTCGTTCTTGGGATGCTAAACCAGGGTTTATCACTGCATCCAAACAGCCTCTCGGCTTCAGTGTGGGATGTCAGTGTGGGTGGAATGGGGCACCCACAGAGCTGCCCGAAGGTAGAGCACCAGCAGTTATGGGAACTGGAAAATGCTATGCTAGAGCTATAGCATTTGCCGCAACACCACTCTGAGGGTCTGCTCCTTTTGAGGTTCCTGGGCCCCAAAGCTATGCAGGGAGATACATGGATACACCAGATGTTGGAACTGAAAATCCAAGTGGATTTGTAAAGAGGAGACTCAAGCAAACTTCCAGATTGCCAACTGCTGAACACAGGGTTTTCCCTCGAAAAAGCAATGAATAATTTCCATTGTGTCAAAACGTTTTCCAACACGTACTCTTGTCATTGTTATGCTGATAGAGATCTAGGAGACACAGCAACAGATTCCAATGGTTCAATTGACCCCTTGCCCCTTCAGATCCTATCATCCTTAGCTTCACGGTAGTATTCCTATTTCTGTACTACCCCTCCTATATGCATCTCATGACACACAACTTCTCCCATCACGAGGCACCCTGAGAGTTGTAAAGATCATGGAGGCTGCAATGATGATGAATTTAAAACTCTTGTTATGGGTCAAGGAAGGGGAAAGAGAGAGAGACAAAATGATATATAGGCCCCTACAGGCAGGATTCTCCACTTCACATCTACACCACATTTGCCCAGGCTATAAGTTAGCCCACATCACAGGATTACAGTGTGTGTATTTTCTGCTTGTAGCCCACTGTAAAAGATGCAGACGTGCAGAAATACTTCCACAAGAGAATCCAGAGTGCACACTGTTGCATGCCCATTAAGCAAAGTTGTACACAATTTGCAGAACTTGTTCCAAGCACAACGCCTGATGTGTCTTGGTCCAGAATCCAGAAGCCTTAGAGCTAACAGGTTGTCCCAGATAAACAAGTAAAGCTGCTTTATCCCGAGTCGGACCACTGATCCACAGCCCAATATTGTCTACTCTGATTCTCCAAGGTCTCTGGCAGTTCCCATCCCTGCTATGCAAGAGCCTTTTAAAAGCAGAGGCAGGAAACTGAACCTAGGACCTGTCTACACACTAAGCATGTGCTCTATCACTGAGCTACAGACTCAGAAAGTCATGCCGTTCATTTCAATACCTGCATTTCTTAAGGCACAGATCTCAAGGCCACCTCATGGACAATTAAATTACTCTGAATAACAGCTCAATTTCTTAAAGTGCTAGAACTACTGAGCTTCAAAAGTTGGCATGCCTTCTCTCAACAATGCTTAAGACCACCTATGTAAACCGGGACCTACATAAGTATCTCTTGAATACGAAATCCATACATTACAGAAAAAAGATGGACTATTACAAAAGGTAGCTTTTTTGGAGGGCACAAGAATCCAGATCAGCACTGCAGCAGGAAAAACAGATTAAAGCCCCCAACCTCTACACCATTTGCCTGGCCCTTAAAAGAAGGAAAAGAAGTTGTTTATCATCTATAATTTGCTAATACCAAGAGTTGTGTCAACAGACCACTGCATTCTTCTGTCCCTCAACAATAGGGAATGAAACTCACAGCATCAACAACAAGGTGCTCACGCACCCATCGAACACATTAGTATCAGCAGTAAATGACAAGGTCAATTTCATCCACAGTGTTGCTGTTATAGAAACAGCGTTCTGTTTTGAACACAACATATGGCATCCTGCAGATATTTCCCTTTCACATAGCCCTTGAAGCACAAGACTAAGACGAAAGCCTGTCAGTTGGTTATGAATTCATGTCATTTACACATTAAGCTGTTTTGGGGGAAGTGAACACACAGCACATGTTATTTGGTGCTTCCTGAAAGTAGCCAGGCACTCAAGCAAAACCAAAATGTCCAGGACAGCAAACGGTCACTTTTACATGCATGTTGAAATTATCCAGAGGGATTTCTGTAGTATTAATAGGCTTGCAGTGGACATTTTCTGTCAATCAACAGAAGGGTTAAGAAAAAGCATTTCCCTATAGAGCCAAGTATCAGAACAAGCTCAAAAGGCTACAGTGAAGGCTTTATCTGTTACGGCCAAGGGAAATGTTGGCCATTTCTCCAACAAAAGAAGGCCGAGAGTGGGGTTCAGACCAACAATGTTCCCACTAGGCGCACTTTTTTCACTTGTCAGCTGAGTTCCACATGAAATTGGATTCCATGGAGAGCTCCAGCCTGTGATCAATTCTAAACCATCCATCCTTTCAGCAACTTCAAAAATCTTGGTTGTCAGCTGTGATGGCTGGTTTCTTCTCACAAACCAGGTCCACTGGAACATCTCATGCAGAATCAGGGGAAAGCAACTGCACAATAAGACAACCGGTGGCCTGGGATCATTTCACACATTACTGGGAGATAAAGCTGGGCTGGCCACTGAAGACCTGCAGCTCCCTCCTAACAGTACAACCATCGCTTTCTTATGAGTGTACCTGTATGTAGATGTTTCTGCTAAGTGGGGGCACTTCTGAATTCTGTAAAATAGAAAGTAAGCTACGATGTAGTTCTTAATGTATATGGAATGTTGATCTATGACTTCTGTGACCAGGAGTTCCAAGAAGTCAGAATAGATTCAAATATTCCCAACAATATCGATACAGACCTTTGAGGATTGCATTGACATAATATGCAGGCAGGGAAAACGGCATGTCTGAATATACCCTGCATGAAAAATTCCTTCACTGCATGCATGTTTCAGTTCGGAGAGAAAGCTTCAATAGTTTTTCCTTGACATCTGAACACAGGTTGCCTTTTACCAAATCAGGCTATTGGTCCATCTATCCCAGTATTGTCTACTCCGACAGGGAACAGTTCTCCAGTGTGTCAAGCAGAGGTCAATCCAGCTACCTGATGTGCTATGGTCCCTCCTCATTAGTCTGTTATGTCTGCACATGGAGAGATTTTTTGGGTATTGGTGGTGGGTGGGATAAGAAGATAAGCAATTTCTGCCATGCACAGATTTTTAAGGTGGCACAGCTGCCGTCCTCTGGAAAAACCTGAATCTGCTCTCAACAACAAAGAAGCAACATTCTGTAAATAGAGGGTTATCCCCCAAACAGAAGACAAGCTAATTCACAGATTAAGTTGCTGTATGTTTCTTTTGAAGAGTTTGAAATTTCTTGCAAGGACAGGTGTAATGTGGCTGAATGGCAACAACATCCTGTGCAAGAACTCCATGTTGGGAGAGAGGAAACTTTAAGCTTGTATGCACATTGCTGCGGTTACAGAATGGCGGAATTCACAATTCCATGGAAAAACTTAGCCGTGCACCAGTGGGCTTAAATCACTTGGAATGAGTCACTGACAACTTACCTTTAGCAGTATTAATTTTAATACTGACTACCTCAGTTTGAAAACCATCATTGCCAGGGCTTGTGAACACAAGCTGGGTTGTGTTGTGTGTTTCAGCAAGAGTCCTGCCCCTACAGCTCAACTACCAATTATTTTCTGTTTTACTGTGTGAAGGGGAGCGAGGGTCATACGCACACACTTGGGGAGCCTGGGATTATGGCGACTCTCAGGCTCACATTTTCCAATTTAATTATGCACACATTCCTCTTCGAAGTGTTGCAGAAAAGATTTGACTGATCCATTGCAGAAGCATGAGGTGGGAAGAGGTGAAAGGTTTTTTCCTTGAATCCCCTTTTCATCACTGTGCCCAAAGGTAACCATTAATGCCCATTTACTGCAGGTATATAACTTACTGCCATTTATCTTACTAGATTTGATGAGGTCAAAACTCTCAGGCCAGCCTCTCAGCCATACATAGAGTGAAACCAGACATAAGAGTTCTCTGATTTGAATTCACAACGCATTATTTTTCCTCCAAAAACAGCAACTGGAGGGCTCCATTTGGAACAAGGTTGCAATGTATAGGGATGTGTGTTTTTGGTGATACTTTTTCTAAAATTTATTGATTAAAGTAGCCAATTGCGGTGCTAGGTGGTTTTATTCTACATTCTCATTCCAAGTTTTGATTTTTATTAATTTTAAATGCTTTAAAAAGTGCATTAGGTGGATGATACAGGTGATATAGTGTCGGCTGATGCAGCCACAGTATTATTTCTAATTGGAGAAGTCGTCTATTTTAATGTCTGGAAAATATCTTAACCCCCCCCCAAATGTGGTGTTCTGTGTTTTTATTCAGATATTTTAACCCCCAAAAGGCAGTGTTTAACCGAGAAAAAGCATTTTTCAACAAAATCCCCACCCCTATCTATGGGGAAAGGGGTGGTGGTGGCAAAAACCCAACTTCTTTGCGGCTTATTTTTTCCAAAGATACCTAATCAAATCTAGTAAGATAAATGGCAACAAATTATATGCCTGCAGTAAATGGGCATATAAGAAGCAAAACACAAAGGTCCCTCACCAAAAGAGAAATGGTGACAACCGACCAGCCAACCTTGGGCGGAAGCTATAATCAGTGCCGATGGCCTTAGAAGAGACCCAAGCCAAGGTTTCTTTTCTCTCCGTGAGGCACTATCAGGGCCACCACAGACCTGCCACGCGAAGGGAGCAATCCATGGACTTACCTGGTTGGTCGCTTCTGGAGGCATTGGAGACGGTGACTTGGACTGAAAAGCATCCTGGGACATGAACCCCGAATCGTGCGAGGACACACTGGACAGCCTCATCGGTGCCTGCTGAGGCAGATTGGAGCTGCGGTAGCGATAGTGTGAACTGGGTGAGTGAGAGTGCGAGCCGCTTGACCGGGAGTCACTACTGTTAACACTGTTCAGACTGCTGTGAGATATAAAAGGAAGAGAGATGGGGGGCACAGGAGGGCAGGGAGAGAAAACAAAAAGGGGTTGGGGAGAGACCAGCACGGTACGGTTAACATTCCAGGGCTCTCTGGCAAGGCATGCAGCACAAACCATAAATGGAACCACTGGCCAAAGTCACTGGTCGAGTTCTGAGCTGCTGCAGTATCCTTAGAACCAGATGGAAAATGGCAACCCACAGCACCCTGTGGGCCTAGAATTCCAAACTACATTCGGCTTGCATACGCCTGCGGCAAACACACGTTGCCTTCAGCAGTCCAGCCCTGCAAGTGGAAAAGCCCTTGTGCTGCGTGTTTCCAACACATCAACATGCTACAAATGGCGACTAATTGTGGGTAGTAGGCTAACTGTAGGCTATCTGTTGTGGGTAAGTTAGCGACTTCTGTGGATTTGTTTGAGATGCAGCATGATATAACAGTAGTCCTTCTTTCTTCGTGAGGCCAGACTGGTATAGGAGATGGAAAATCTAAATGGTACCACCGTGAACACTGACTGCGCTCAATGTGTTGAGATGTTCTCCTATTCAAGACCCACTGAAATGAATTATTGTGCTTTTTGTACAGCATCCATAATTTCAATGGGGATTGCACAAGAGTCCAGGAAAAGTTTCTGCGGTTGGCCAGGAGGATGCTCTGCACATGGTGCAAAATGAATCCGATCCGTCTCTCTTACGCTACTGCAGTTAATGGTATCCTACATCCACTTCCAAAGTCACACACCTCCCAACAGGCTCTGTTGTCAGGAAAGGCAGTTTTCCCACAGCAGAATCAAAGCCCAAAGAAAAATTTTAAATGCAGGAAGTCAAATCATTAAAAATGTGGGTTCTGTCCCGGTTCAGGCTCATCAGCAATTTTTCCAACTTTCAGGGTTCAGTCCCAGTTCGGACACTAATTTCAAGATGCGGTTTGGTAACCAGTTCAGACACTCTCAACTGGTTTAGATACACATTTCATGAAGAATCTTACCAAGCTCTTTTGCTTGCAATTTCATTCTATAAAATGAGTACAATTACTCCCCCCTTCCGAATCAACTAGTTTAAGCTTTATTTTTCTGAATTCTAAAAAGGTTTTTATAACCAAAATACACAAAAGATTTAAAAAAGCAAGATAATAAAAACCATTCAGTCATATAATTGCAAGCCAAATGCCTGATAACTGAACCATTTATTTTGAAATGGCTCTTTCTGCATTTTGGGATTCAGCTGCAGCTCACGAAAAAACCCTCTTTGACCCAGTGTTTGGGTTCAGTTTGACTCTCTACTTACTAAAAGCACAGGCAGGAACTGGGCTGCAGTGGAGATTTGAAAAAGGTTGTGTTCTTTCAAACCTCAATATTCCGCTACCAGCATAATGCTATCACTCCTTTACATCAAAGACTGTTGCTAAGAATTTATGGCCAGCCATTTTCCTTTCCGGATATTGCATTTTTTAAAAAAAAAACCTGTGCTGACTGCTGTCCATATAAATATCTATAGATCTTCAACCTATAGATACTATACATATGCATGCACAGACAGCTATATATATATATATGGTATACATCCTGGCCTACCATGCCATACGGTACTTCAGCTCTCCAATCCATGTGATTTGGAAAGCAAATATTATGAAAAAAGGAAAGAGGGAAGAAAAGAGGTAAAAGCATCCAAGTCTAGAAAGAAATGTAAGCGCAGAACAGTCTTCCTTTTGTTGAAGAAAAGGAAAGAATTTGACACCAGTATGCCCGGGAAGGAGGAGGGAGGTGATCTGCATGCCGCCAAACTGTTTTAACCAAGAGAAAACAGTTTCATGAAGGAGGTAGAAAAGGTATCCAAGTGTTCCAACACATGTAAAAAAAGTTGAACTGAATTAAGACAGTGCTGAACAGTTTAGAGTGTTTGCATTTTACAGTATAGGACTTGATTCAAAGAGGTCGAAAGAGAAATCAACACATTCAGACTGCTTCATCTACCAAGCAGAGCCACGAGGCTACTTTTCAAAACCGCACTATAAATACTGCTAAATATTCAAGTTCACAAAACAGTGGCAAGGAATAGCAGAGCCTGAATTGATACCTACATGAGTGAATAGTGAAACTGCGTGCTTCCTTTAGTTTTCTCAAACCTTTATTATAGCTGTTTAATGATAATAATCCATACTGGCTAATATTCCCTTAATCGTGTGCTCAGAAAGAGAAGAGCCCAGTCAGCAACAAATTAAGATACAGGCACAGCATAAGACTCCATAATCCAAAATACAATTACATAAACACAGGTGAAGCTCCCTGAAACTGAATTAGACCACTGGCTTATTTAGCTCAGAACTGCCTACTCAGTTGCTCTCCTGGGTTTCAAATGGGTCTTATACTCAATACTAAGATGCTGAGCATTAGATCTGGGAATTTCAGCATGGAACGCATTACCACTGAGCTACAGATTCTCTTCAAACATGGACCCTGCTGAAATTGCATGGTTGAGGAGCACTTGATGCTATAAACCTGGTTAAAGCCTAGCTTGTGTGGACCCTGTTTACCGCCTAAATGGGAGACCACTAGGAGCTTCACATAAGTTGGTCTGAACTGTCTAAAGAGCAGGCTCTAACAAAAAATAATCACAGTAATGTAAAGGCTAATAAGGAAGTGTGTTTAGAATTATATAGCTGGTTCTTTCAGAAACATAGTATGTGACATCTGCTTACCTGCACACACTGGATTTTCTGGACATGGTAGTACTGGGAGAAGATGGTGGAGTCTGATAGGACCAACCGTAATCAGATCCTTTCAAATCTAGAATAACCTGGAGAAGCAAGAGACAGCCACAGAGGATGTTTGCATGAATAAGGTCAATGTGAGTTGTGGTCAGACCTGCCAATTTTACTGCTAAAACCAGATTCCACCGAGCATCTCTCTCTTGTGTCTTAAGCACTTATTTCTTCCATAACTAAGGAGATGACTACAACTGAGATGTGGCACTTCTCAATGCTGCCAATGGGAAATACAAAGTAGGCAAGTACCCTTTCTAAATAAAGTGCGCATCCTAGTCCTGAGTGTGAAACACAAGGCCCGGGGGCGGGATGTGGCCCATGGAAGATCTTTATCTGGCCCTTAGCCTCTCCCAGCACCACCATCAGCTGCTCTCAGCTGTTGAGTTGTGCTGAGGTGTCACTGTTGAGAGGGCAGCCTGAATTGCAACTGAGCTCCCCCATATCTTGAAAATATGATCAAGATTTGCATATTTTCTCTTCTATTTGCAGCTAGTGAGTGCTGGTGAGAAATAAAGTGCTGATTTCTGGTCATGACCTGCTTAATGACATCACTTCCTGCTTAGTGACATCACATGGTCCCCAGCAGGCATCATAAATGCTATTTGGCCCACTGTATGAAATGAGATTGGCACCCCTAGTCTATAAAGCATTGTCCTTTTATTGACAGATGCAAGGAAGGCAAGTGCGTTAGACAAGGCTAGAGCAGAAGAACTAAGCTTTGTATGAATGCATGTGCGTGCTTCAACCTTTTGGGGAGAGTTTCACTGTCACAATAAACATAACAGACTGACTTGGAAAAGCCAGTCAAATTAACCTGTTCGCTTGAAGGTGGAAGCTTGTGTGGATCCATGGTGAGGCTTTTCAGATCTTCTGATATGGTCTGTAGATGAGTAATTTCTCCCAGCATTGATATTTCTTCTTCCTGAAAAATGTTTTTAAAAATTAAATCCTCTGAAATGAGTTCTGACTACATTATTGCTTTTTGGAATACACCAGGAATTTTGGTCAATTTCAGCCCCCTAGGTTGTCAGTTTACTAAGAACTGAACTTCACATTTTCCACGGCAATGACCCTTTTTTGGTGAGTTAACACTTGTCTGTATGGCATTGTTTTACTGAGCATTTTGTTCTGGGGGGAAAAAAACCATTTTTTCCTTCAGTGTACAGCTTGTCCTTGTAATATCACCACCATCAGGAACAGACACCTTCATATTAGATCTTGGTCTGTACAGTGGGCCTGTGATATCTGCAGATTTAAGTATCTGGGGATTTAAGCATTGGCGGGTTCCAAACCCATGGAGGAGGGTCCCACCAGTACCCCCTGACCCCGACCAGAGCTGGGCTCCAGTTGGGTCTGGAGGGTTTGCTGAGCTATGGAGAGGCCATGGGCAATCACCCTGGGCCTCAGAATTGCTATTAGGGCTGAAAAAAACACTACTTCTGGTTTTTGCCCCAAAACTGGAAGTGACTTTTCTGCTCTTATAAGGTATTCTGAGGCCCAGGGAAGCCAGAAGGCAACTGAAAGTAGCATTTCCCCCCCTAGTTTCCATTCTGAGGCCCACAGAGACTGTGGGTGGTTGTTCAGCTCTCCTTGCCTCTAGACGCTTAACGGGTCCCTCAAACCTGCAGATTTCAGTATCCACAAGGGTTGGAATGAAACCCCCGTGGATAAATGCAGGCCCCACTGTACTTTGTCCATTATCTGGAGCTTGTGTGGCGGGGGGGGGGGGAACGGGAGCCCATTAAAATGTGTGCTACATTTCTGTGGTGTGTGTTGGAGCTGGGAGGAATCCTGGAACTTTGAGCCCATTCATTCATTAAGTTCCGTCTCTAATGTACTTACATTTTAAGTTTGTTTATTTTTCCAGCCCTTGACACTGTCCCAGATATTTGATGTGGCCCTCTGGCTAAAAAGTTTGGAGACCCCGGATTTAGGCTCTCAAACTCATTTTCATGCTCGCAAACAGTAAAACGGCTTGGAAGGAAACAAAACTCACAATGACAGGCCGGAGCATAGAAATGAATGAACAGAATCTTCCACGCTCTTCAATCAGGGCTTTTCTGACAGCCTGTTTCTCAGTTTCTTCAAGAAGAAGGTACTTATCATTCACATCCTGAAGCGCACTGTCCAGTTGAGGCTGGATATCTCCTCTACCTATTCACAGTGAGGAAAGCAAAGGCACATTTTAGCAATTAGTGACTCCCAGTCTCCAAAAAACCCAAACATGTTGTACCACCTGTTTCTACACAGCCAAATTTGCAGGTGTGACAATCTCCAAATTTGTGGCAAACGCATTTGCATGACTGGATATTACATGCAAATGAAAACTGGGTTAGCCCCTATCCACCAAAATCAATCCAATTTTAAGCAACCCTTGTCTCCTAATTGGAATGATTCCTTTTATTTCAGTTTAAGAGGATTTGCAATTTTTCCCCCTTACATTTCATAACAGACACAAATTTAGACGAGATTACACAAGGAAGAAGGAGAGGTGTGGGGGTGATTTTTGTCTCATGTGGCAAATAAAAGTTGCTTTTTTTGTGGAATATAGAAGACTAGCAAGCATAATCCTATACCTGTGTATTCAAGGTCTAAGTCCCCCCTGCATTCAATGGGACTTCAGAATATTTATATATGCTTTTCACCAAAAAAGTTCACAAGGCAGTTTATGGAGAAAATCAAATAAGTAAACTATCCCCTATCCCAAAAGGGCTCACAATCTAAGAAGGTAAGCAGTGGGCAGTTGTGAGTGTCCCCTGCCAGTTCACTGGTTCACCGCACCCCTGCGCAACCTGCTGCTTGAAGCAGTCACTTCACTCGATCCCATAGGTGCAGTTTTAAGCATTCCCGTTTTTAAGTCATGTAAAATAATGAGACATCTTAACCAAGCTGGTGAGTGCTCTACATGAATCAACTATGTGTACATGCAAGGTGATCCTGAATCCTCTACAGTTCACAGGAGATTCATGGCAGCAACCTGAAATGGAAAGATTTCCTCAAGGGCAGCAAGTTTGAAGCTGAATTCAGGAAAGTGCCATCACATAATGTTGTTCAATGCACACCAAGACCTCTCCAGCCCACCAGAACTCAGGCTTGCAGTCATCAGAGTTTAATAGAAGGCCATCAGTTCTGGGAGCGAAAGCCCCTCCCAATCTTGGCATAGTTCTGTCCAATACTATATGCAAAAGTTAAATGGTGTATTAACAACCGGTGTATACAAGCTGCATTTTCACAAAGAGGTATTAGGGAATCAACTTTACAAAGAGAAAGGCAACTGCTACAAGTAAACCCACATTGTTATGAACATAGAGAATTATTTATATTCAAATGTATGCACAGCTCTATATCCTTGCTGCACCAGTTTCACCAGCATGGCCGTCACCACCATATTATGCATCCCTTATCTCAAGTGTCTTTTGATATGAACTGCTAGACAAATTATGGCTGAGTCTTTAAGATCTGCTTCCCTGGAGAAGTTACCCCAAAACGGGCATCAATAAATTGAAGCTAGCATGAAACAGCAGCTGATTAAAGTAGTGTATTTCTCTTTACGATTTTCAAAATGATGGAGCAAAGGATTTTCAGACCAGTTAACATGTTTCAAAAACAACCACCAGGCCTGTGATTGTTCTAAAACTTTTAAGAATGTTGATTTGAAAACACACCTTGATTTAAATGTGGTCAAACTTCCCAGCCAATAAGCCTCTCTCTCTCTTACACTCACATACTTCTTCTATTGTGCAGAGTCATTTCAGCAAAGTTTCCAAGTTCAATGGCTACATACTAAAGTCTTCATATGTGCATCAGAGAAGGAAAGAATAGTCTTGCTGGGACAGACTGAAGATCCATCCATCTAGTCCAGCGTTTCATTTCCCACTGCAGCAAAGCAGATGCTTCCAGAAAATCAGATGCTTCCTAGGCAGAGGCAACATTCAAAGTGCTGGACTAGGAGTGGGGAGAACTGGGTTCAAATCCCCCTACTCAGCCATATCATAAGTCAATCATTATTGGTCAACCTGCCTTGGAAAAAAATGGAGCAGGGAAGAGTCAAGCTTTTCAAAGCAAGGACAGGATGAAAGTATCATCATCATCAACCACTTTCTGTCACTGTTGCTCCCCAGCCACTGAGATTCAATTCTATCCTCTTTATTTCCCACTTGCCAAAAGGTCTGCCTAGATCAGAGATGCAGAGGTAAGATGTGTTTCATCTTATCAAGCTCTGTATAAGTTAGAGTGCTACCCCAAATCCTCTGAAATGGTGCAAAGGACCCTAGTTCACATGTCCCACACTATTGACCATGCCTCCAGCCTCACTCTCAATGACAGATTTGGGGCTATCCTAGACCTTACAAAGCCCCAAAGCCACCACCCTTCCACAAACTTCGAGACTCTCTCTCTCTCTCTCTCTCTCTCTCTCTCTCTCTCTCTCACACACACACACACACACACACACACACACAAGAAGAGCCCCACTGGATCAGGCCAAAGGCCCATCTAGTCCAGCTTCCTCTATCTTGCAGCAGCCCACCAGATGCCTCAGGGAATACACAAGACAACTAGATAGTGCGCACGCACGCACGCACGCACGCACGCACGCAAATGTAGCTTCTGACCCACTGCAAGTTATTTATGATTTGCAAGACCTGACTTGTTCAGTGCAAGACACACCAACTGTTATTCAAAATGCAAGAGAAAAAGCACTGCTATTTTGAGAATGCCAAGCACATCTCTGGTTATTCAAGTGCAACTGTGCATGGCAGAAGCTTCAACCTGAAGACAGCAAGAGTCCATTAAATCTTTAAATCTAATTCTGCAGATGGTGAGAGATGCCGTATGAGTGCAACGAGAAGACTGCTGAAGCCAAAGTTCAGGCTTATGGTCCTGGTCAGCTACTACTCTTTAAAATGAATGCCAGGAATAGACACACCTCCATGACACTTAATATCAGTATTATTCTGCTGGCTTCATGATGGCGTGTTCTCAACAAGGACTTTGCGGTCGTAGCTTCCCTTTCCCTTCCATGCACCAATACAGTAGTATAACTACCACAGTAGATACACCAAATCAATAGGGGTGACGCGACAAATTTTCATAGGAAGCCAGTGTTATCAATGCACACGGAACACTACACCTACAACACCGGCCACACACATACTAGCAGATGGGACAGCACGCATAGTTACCCATCACACCAACCACCCTTCCGTTTTAGTCACTCCAGTTATGTATGTATCAGCATCACTTATACTTCACTGCCTACTAGGAACGCAGCCAGATTGTCACAATGAGTGCCAGATGTCGTGGCAAGACAGGACAGGGGTAAGTGCATCTCAGTATGGACAGTTCATTGTTCAGGTCAGGGCCCCCAAGGTCAGCACAGCTGGAGCGCGCAGTGTGACATGGAGAAGCCACAAACTGCAGCAATCAAGAGGAACTGCCAATCGACCAGGAAACAGTAAAAGGCCAAACGACCAGTGTTTATACCAGGCCTGATCAAACCAAGAACCTCATGCTGCCTGCTGTCACAGGGACCGGTTATGTACCCTTTTAAAACTTGGAAGTTGCTGCAATCTCAGAATTCCAATTAAGAACACATATTTCTACCACATCCCAATACACAGAAGCCCATATATTGGTTACCGATGGAAGTATAACATGCATGCGATTATTATTTTAAAAAGGGGAATTTTTAGGGTCAAGGGTTTACAAAGGATTTTAGGCTCTAGACTTTAAAATACATGAAATTAAAAAAAATGTTTGAAATCAGCCTGTTGAGACTGTAAAAGAAGTTTTCAAAACTTTTAAATACGTCCATTGCTGCCCCATCCCGACAGGAGGTCAATTAAATGTCTCTGTGCTAAGCCAGGTAAGCAAATGAAAAGTGGTTGCTTCAGTTCTTCATATCACTTCATTTACAAGGACTGGATTGCGGCATTAACTAACGTTCCAGCTCCTTCCAAGGATAGTAGGATGTGCAGGTATTTTCTATTGAACATACCGTGAAAAAAATAAATGGAAGCAAATAGATTCTGAAGAACTTAAAGCTGCGCTAAAAAATAATTCCAGGCATCTTGGTGATGAGATGCTTGAAAGCATTCAGGAGCAGGGCTGGAGCTTAAAAATTTGATGTCAGTGCTAAGAGACCTGAAGTATCTTTTTCAGCACAGTGAGATGCTACTGATTTCATTCGGCATCTGAATGAGGAGGGCTTAGATCCCATCATCTGCTCTTGGACTCCAAGGCAAAAGTTTTGAAAGACAGAATTAAAGTCTAGGCACTTAGTGGAGACTAGACAACCATGAAGAGGCCACAGAAAGGATTACACTGACCAGCCACCAGGGGATATAGTGCAGCTCAGACTTACCCAGTGACTCAGCTGTCAGGAAGATGTGCATGGTGAGAAATAGCAGGATACAAAAATTGACACAAGAAAGGAAAACAAAAGAAGTCAAAACCAACATTCTAACACCCCTACAGATTACACATCATTAGCTCCAAGAGACACAAAATATTCCTTAACAGAATTCAACTACAGAACTTTCAATTAATTCAACTTTGCTAAAGTCTTCATGCATCTAAACGGCTGATCATGCAGAACTTCATAAGCTCAACTGGGAACTAAACGAAATGTTCAATTTAGGACATAACAAAAGTTCCATTCAGACGCCAGGTTCTTATCTTCCAAATTATGGTTCAAAGGAGTAGAATGTGTCATGGGTTTGCATGCGCTTTCCTCCCCAAATGCCTGCTATTTTTTTCTTTGTTTCCAGTGTTCATTTCCTCAAACCACTGTTTGCCATGACATACAGATCAGGCAAACAATGTTTACTATTAAACCCCAAACGATTATTTGAAAGTTATGGTCCGATATATATTTAAAATCATGCACTGAGCCTTAGGGCTACCCATATTTTTCCCAATCTGAGTGTCATGGCAATCTACAGTTAGAGAAAACTTTGAAATGGTGAAAGAAATCGGCATGAAAGAAAGGTAGGAACATTCACAGCACATTCCTAGTCTTCCAGATGATGGTATGAAGGATAATCTAAATTGGGCCAAAATGAGACTTTTCTGCATTCCGTTTCATTTGAAGTATCTTCTATAGCCTTCCATGTAAGCAATGCTATACCTAAACTGGGAAGGACACATTGGAATTCTGTATTATAAATACCAAACTGTATAAGCACAAAACTCAAATTGTGCAACTGGATTAAATTATGCAGAATTGTTTTAAAATTATGCAGCTAAATAAATCAAAGATACTTGGCAAATGTGCATAAAGATTTCTCCCTCCCTCCCCACAGGATGGGAAAAATGAGAAAAGGTTTATATTAGAGGATGGAATCGGGGATATCAGCGTTTTACCACTGGAATTCCTACGAATTTTTAACACCGAAGTCTCACAACACACCCAGAGTTGATTTTAAATTAGGGTGAACATTTTTAAATCTTGGATAACAATCCAGTCAGAAGCCATACTATATACCCTCTGTATAGATGCTAATCACAATATTACACATACACACTGGCTGTAATCCTACCATTACATATGCCCTACAACAAGTAGCACTGGTGCAGTATGAAATGGCAAAGTGGCTGCTGTAGATATTTGTAGCATCGAAGTAGTGTGAGAAGAGGAGTCTGGACTTTTACACCCCCCCTCCCCAAAAAAGTGCAGAGAAGTCATCATTAGATGATACACGCAACAGTAACTACAATCTCTATTTTTTCTGTTTTGTTTTAAATTGTATGCCATAAAAAGTTTTACAATTAAACTCTGAAAGTGTGTTGGATATAGTGGTTTTCCTTAAAATATGCAAAAAAAAACCCCACCTGTCAATTTAAGAACATTGCGAATACCTATAAACAGAAAGATTTAGAGACCAACTATCCCAAATCATAAAATGTAATCTGTTCAATAGCCCAGAGAGCCAAAGCACAGGAAAATATAATTCTTGTATTAGTTTGTATTGCTTAAAGTGGTCCATCACATTTTATTTTCCAGTAAGATTTAATGTACGTGCTGAAAGATTGGTAATGAAACAGTTAATATAAAGAAGATGCAAAAAGCCATTTATCTTCCATGCTTATGGAGACAGAATTTAAATAAATTCAGGATTTCCCTGGTTTATTTGTTCTCTTCCTGTATGGGAAGGATGAGGAAGGGCAAGAACACAAGCCTAGGGTTCATCTGAGATGCATCATTGTCTGGGGGTGGGAAAAATATTGAATGAAGGGTTATAAAAGAAAGAAAATGATTCAGAGATGGAAACTAAATTTTGCTTGGAAATAGGATTTTAAAATACAGATCTAATATTGCCAAAGCTCTTCCTGTGCTCCTGGTAAGTGTGAAAATCAGTGCACAAAACATAAAAATAAATTGGTGGAACTGCACTCAATTAAAGGGTTAGGATCAGCGGCGTCATGCTGCCGGAATGCTGGGAGGGACGAACAGGTGAGCGGCAGCCCGCCTGTGGCGTCACGCTCCGTTTCGCTGTCTTCCCCGCCCCCGTGGGGTGCTTTTTTTGTGCTTTTTTGCACATGGAAAACTGTACTAAATCTTCCTCTCATGCAGTTCCCATACACACACGAAGAAAACACAAGGGATAGTTTTCTCTTTAATTCACCATGTACATAGGCATGGTAGACAACCAGCGGCGTCATGCTGCCGGAACGCTGGGCGGGAAGAACGGGTGAGCGGCAGCCCGCCCGTTGCGTACCGCTCCGTTTCGCCGTCTTCCCTGCTCCCGCGGGGGTGGGGAAGATGGCAAACGGAGCGGTACGCAACGGACGGGCTGCCGCTCACCCGTTCCTCCCGCCCAGCGTTCCGGCAGCATGACGCTGCTGTAGACAACCAACAACATGGTAGACAACCAACAACAGGCTACTGGACAGATAAGAGGTGACTCCCAGATACACCATCCCTGGAGGGCGATGCAAAATCATCATAGCCCAATAGCTATTTATCAACTTTCTCCTTCCCTCATTGCTAGTCCTACTCACTAAATCGGCATTTCTCAATCAATGGTACTCGTACCACCGGTGGCACTTGAGGTGGTATCTGGTGATACTTGGAGGATCCCCAGGCCCCCTGGCAGCAAAACCAGCAACGCAATGTGACAAGCAGCAGCAGGAGACTCCGCTTGGTGAGCAAAGCTCCAAGGTGCACTTTCTGCATGCTCAAGAAAGCCCTCCAATCTGCCGAGTCTCTTACCAGTGTTTGTTGCATTGCGTCTGGCATCTCAATCTGGATTGAGATTGGTGATAACATCATAGCCAGTTATTTCTTGTGGTACTTCCAATAGGTGAACCATGTGCAGTTGTACGGCAGGGGACAAACATTGAGAAACGCTGCTCTAAGTCATTTGGTGAAATCCATAAGGAACAATTCATTTACATTGTGTCAAATAGGTTTTATTGGCTACACCTGTCTACACTATGGAATTGCTTTAGTTCCCCCTCAAACTATTTTAAAGCTGAGTCTGAACAAACTATTTGGGATGGACTGGCATCAAACCTACCAGGCTCAAACTATAATCTAGTATTATAGTCAGCTGCAACCCACATATAAGGAGATGGTGCCACGACAATCTTTAGGTGGAGGACAAATGTTTTTCTTGCTTATAATTCCTGTGTTTTAGTTTTCCCAGAATCATCCCACAAAATTGTGCATCTAGAAACTACTCTAATCAACATAAGCAGTGGTCAAGCAGGAAATATTCTGTGGAAGAGGAACTTCCTGCTGCAGAGATCTGCCTCTTGTGCCAATTCTGCTGGTGTTCGATTTGGAACACCAGCAGCCCAAATGGTTATTTTTTTTAATTTTTTCCCCCCAAGAATTTTATACCCTGCCTTTCCCATGCCAAAGCAAATGCCCAAGGCGGCTTACATGAATAGGCTAGTCTAAACCACCATTTTTTCAATGGGGTTTTTACAAATATACAGTATTCTTGTGATCCGCCAATCCTCAGTCCCAGATGTAGCCTTCACAGTGTGGTTCTCTCCTTTTGAACAATGAAAACTGGAAGCCCATTCACATGGAGGTTCCCCACTGTAACCAGTGGGGCAGGTAAAACTGCAATCCGTAATGTGCGCCTGGCTTTCTGTCCTCAACCTTTTCAAACACTTGCACAAATACAATTAAAATACTGTCATGGAAAAACAGAACTAGAGAAGCTTAGCAAAACAACAGTTGGGGTTGTGCACACAATTTATATATTAAAAAAAGATCAATACCAGCTAAAATTTATCAAAGAAATTTGATAAACAGGGCACATCCCACCCACATACAGAAATTTATGAAGATTTTTTTTCAACTTTTACCATTTATTTCCCTGCCCTTCACCCATTTTTGTTGCTACTTTCAATGTCTTGGGTTTCTTTTTTCTTTCCAATGCAACCTCAGTTATTCAATTTAACAATTATAGTCACAATGGAAGAAATTGTTCCATCTTAGGGTCCATAAATACTGCTTCTAAGATCTCACTGTCCTGCAGGTCACACTGATCAGTTGGTTGGGAGGCTTAACAAAGAAGCACTCTGGTTTGTGGTTTTTTGTTCCTCCCCCCCTTAAAAATAGAGTGGTAGGATTAAATCCTTTAAAAAAAAAACCCAGGAAGATATTTCTTGGCCATTACAGGTACACTTTACATGGAAAGTAAAGAGAAAACCCACTCACTATATTTATCACCCTATTCTGTCAGTCTTTGAAAAATATACTGAATAATTACTACCGTTTTAGACCTCTGTTTCAGCACACTTATTATGTCAAACGTCAGTCACTTTAAGGGGAATGTGGGCTAATCAGGCAAAACCAGAAAAAAAGCTGTTTGCTGCTAAAGAAGGCTAGATCCAGATGATCCGAGCACTTTAGAAGCCAGTTCAGTTCCATTTCACCACTCCGAAGCATGTTCCATAATAATGTTAATATAAATGTGAGGAGTTATCCTACCATTACAGCCACATGCCAAGCCTTACTTATTTATGCTTATGTGTGGTTAAGCACTTGCAGGGCACATTTCGAAGAGGGCCTAACCATATGGGGCAGCCTCTCCTCTTTAATACCAGGCAGGGCCAGCCTTAAGCCAATATGACCAATGTCGTCACATTGGACCCCACGCTTCAGGGGGCCCACACCAACAGGGCAAGCATATCGCCTGCTGCTGTAGCTGGGATCTCTATGGACTGTAAGTCAGTGGGTCAAGCGGAGCAGCTTTACCTTGGTCCCTCACACCCGCCCCTGCCTCTGAACAGCACAAAATGGGCCACCTGGAAGCAGTTGGCGGTGACATCATATCAGCACCAACTATTTCCATGTGCCATGCTTTGCATGTGCACCAACAGTGCTCTCCGTGGTGAGTGGGGGGTCTAGCAGGGAGGGTTGGGGGCCCACAGGAATGCCCCCCATTGGGCCCTGCCACTGCTAGAACTGGCCCTGACGCCAGGACTCAAAATATGGGAGAATCAGAAGGGAGTGAATTTGCAGGACCCCAAAGCCCCCAAGCCATATTATGCCTCTCCACAGCCTTCTTTAAAAAAGTAGCTAAGAGGCCTAGGACATGTTAAAAGAAGCTGCCTTACCCCAATTTTGAGCCCAATTTGAGCCCAATCCCATTAGTTCACTTTCTTTTTCACCCTCATGTTCTGCAGAGCAAACATCAGTATATTTTTAGAGAGAAGGCCAAATAATTTCCTTTATTATTACTAATATTAGCAGATTACATATACCAGTATATCAGTGCATTCACATGGATCAGTTAGCCACACGGTCCTATCCAAACCTCCTCTTACTCAGGAGAAATAATTGCACATTTAATTAACCACCAATGAACAACAGTGACTGTGGGAATCAGACCAGCTAAGGTTAGTACACACTGAGGTAGGAACAGAATTTCCTGATTCAATTTCCAAAAAGCATTTGATAAGACAACTTGCTTCCCCACCATTTTTACAGTATCATAAAACACTGTGCACTACTTGTGATGCTGTCGATTTTGTAACATGAACTGCCTTTCATATCATGAAATAATTCAACTTTTATTCACAGGAATAGACCAATACCCAGCTGTACAAAAACATTTTGCAGCAATGAGCTGCTGCAGGTTGAGGGGTCCCAACATTTCAGGTTGATGGGTGTGTGAGAGCAAATGAGTGTGACAGCGAGCAGAGCAAAAATTCTGGCTCATGGTCCCACTGGAACTGCTAAAGTGGAAAAGTGTTAACTTAGACTGAAGACAGAGTGATCCAGCAGGGGTATAGTTTCTATAAGGCACAGGGGGTCCCTCTCACTTGTATTTCAGACCAAATATTTCTCAAGAGCACTGCTCTGCTTTTTCTGAGGAGTGAAAACAGCCATAAAACATTAGCCAAAAGAAATGCTCTGAAAATATGCTGCTTTTAAACAATTGAACTTTGGATAAATCCAAGACCAGGCCTTTGAACTGTGCTACAAATCTTGAGCTCATCCCCCCCCCCCCCAAAAAAAAACCCTGAAATGGTATCTCTGTGGTTTGACCAGACTAGGTAGCTAAGCCATGCAAGCTGGGCTACAGCAGCTGTTCCCACCATCCTATGTTGGGACCACTACAGCGGTGTCATCCTGGCGGAACGGGCCGGTACCGTCCTCCCGAGGACGGGCACGCTGTTTCTGGGCCCTCCCATGCGTCCGAATCGCTCTGAAATGGAGCGATTCCAGGCGCAGGGAGGTGTGGCTGGCCTCTACCATAGGGGCGGAGGGCTGCCAATCATCTGGGCGTTCCGGTTCCTGGTGCGCCCGGATGACATCCGGGGACTAGGGCGGGGGAGGGTGCCTGACAGAACTGCAGCGATAGCAGCACTGTGGGCAACCTGGGGGTTCTTACCTCATTGGGGGAGGGTCACACTGGCCTGTGACATGTTCTAGGAGGACTGCAGCCCTCCCTGATGAGGTAAAAAGTACTATTTTGCATGCACAAAGCACTTCATGTTTGCCCACAAAAAGAGGAAGTACTTTGTGCGCGCAAAACGGGCCTTTACCTCATTGAGGAGGCTCACAGAGCAGGCTGAGGGCCTCCCAAAATTTGCCAGAGGCCAGCACAATCCCCCCTCCCCGAGGTAAGAACCCCCAGGGTGCCTGCAGCACCACAATCGCTGCGGCGCTGTCAGGCACCCATTCCTGGGCCACTCCCTTATGGAGGAATGATCCAGGGACGTTTCCCAATGGGGTCGTGACCCCCAGTTTGGGAAACACTGGGCTACAGCAATTTCCTGACATTAATATTGCGGTGATATGATACACAGAAATATAGGATATTAGAGGAGATAACTGCAGGGTGAAAAAGTAATACTACTACAAAATAAATATATCAACATATTAAAAATATTACCAATCAGTGAAAATAAAACATGAATTCTTCACAGCAACATGCAATTTTTTTTTTTTTTACAAAGTTAAAAATGGGGAAATTCACCTTTCTTGGCTTTCTTCTGTAGTTTCAATGTGTCTGAGGATTTCTTTTTTATCTCCTGGCGGGCTTTTTTGTATTCTAGAAAGACACCAAATACACAATTTGTATAATATAATGGGTACCACACATTATGGAATGGCTCTGTGGTTCTATGTATGTATTGTAAAAAACAAACAGTACAGTATATACATATATATGCCTACAGTGTGCATTGTATGTCTGAGGGCGCAATCCTAACCAATTTTCCAGCACTGACATAGCTGTGCCAATGGGGCATGTGCTGCAACCTACAGTGGAGTAGTTGTCATGGAGGCCTCCTCAAGGTAAGAGAATGTTTGTTCCCTCACCTCAAAGCTGCACTGCTCTTACCCGGGTGCTGGAAAGTTGGTTAGGATTGTGCCCTGAATTGTAAAACACAGACTATGTCTGATACTAGAAATGCAAGTCACATTAGCAATGACTAGAAGAATATTTACACCATCTGTTCCTTTAAAAACACACCCAAGGCATTTCATAGTATCTCAGGATTTAGGAGCCAATGACAAAACTGCATACTCCATCACTGCAGAACCTACCAGCCCTAAAAAGTATTAGTTCTACTCACCTCATCTGCTAGGATTAGGCAGACATACTGATGACTAACCAGGATTTGAAACCAGTGTTAAACCATGATATTAAATGCTGGTCAATTGGAAAATCTGATTAGCTGTAACTTTGGCTAACACTGGTGCCAATACAACACTTAGCCATGTTTAGAGGCAAAAGGACGACAAATCTGGGGGGTACCCCAACGAAGGAGCATGCAATCCCACAGTCCATTCCCGGTCTCTAGATAAGAACTAGCCTCAGTGACTACTATCTGTGGGGCAGGTAATGTACTCAGCATCCTTACCGAGGGTCGTGCTGGCCTTCTGGGGGGGGGGTGCAGGGAGCCCGCGGATGCCTCTGCAGGCCTCCCCGCACCTCCAAAATGCTTCTCGTCACAATCATGACCCACCTCTGGGTTTTCGAACGAAACCTAGAAGTGGGTCGCAATCAGAAACATTCTGGAGGTGCAGGGAGGTGCGCAGAGGAGTCTGTGGGCTCTCCGCATGCTCCAGTGCAACCCATAGCATGTCGTGCAAAATGCATGCTTCTCCCCGGCGCCAGCGCAATCTCAAGAGTGCTGGTGCCACATTAAAAGGTGCCCCACCCCTTAAGGGTGGGGCTAGATCTTCCTCACCATGGTCTTCCAGCTAGGGCATCGTGACGCCCCAATTTGAAAACCACTGTTGCAGTGTCTGGCCACTCTCCACTGTCTAACACATATACCTTTTGCGTGGTCTTTATCCAGCTGATTGGCCGCTTTCTTCCATTCTTCCATCTGCTCTTGAAGTGGGTTTATCAGACAGTCAATTAAAGCACTAATTTTTTTTTGAGAAAAAAACCAAAGAGGAATCAAATGCTGGAAAGAAACCCAATCTGAATCTACCCTAAGCCTGTTAATGTGGAATGTTCCAAAACGCATATTAATACATTCAGCACTGTGTAATATATTCAGCAGTTCTACAATGCTTTAGCTTGTTCAAAATGTCTCATATACATTATCTCAATAATGGCTACAGCAACCTTGTTTAAGATGACTTCTGTCATACTTTAGATGGGTGGTAGGTGACGTGCAACAGAGGCTGAGAGTTTGTCTGCCCAAAGACCACCTAGTGAATGTGTGGCAGTCTAACTTTAGATCAGGGACTCCCTGATTCTGTGTAGTCTCTCAGCCACTGCACAAAAGCTCTCAAATGCACTTTAGAGCAGTGGTTCCCAAACGTGGTTTAGCAACAGGACCCACTACACTTGTTAAAAGGACACTTTTAACACACCAAAAAGAGATGTAGAAAGAAGCAATAGTTTATTAATTTTATTTATTAAATTGTTTACTAATCAAGGTCCTATGCTCCCAAGGCTGCTAGAGACCAGACATATTGTGTGTCTAGATATTTGCTAGACTCTTTGCTAAATGCATTTCAAGGACTGTTCCCTCAAACCTTGACAGTCATTCCAGGGTACTCAGAAGGCTGACGTGAAGAGCAGGATGTGCAGTCAGGGACTTCCAGGCCAGACAAAAAGGCTGAAACTGGGTTCACATGTAATCTACTGCACATGAATTACGAAAGAAAATTGGAAAATGTGGTATTTTAATTGGGGGAATGAAACTCATACCACAGGTTAGCATTCCAGCCAATGCTTTTCTTTTGCAAACTGGACAAAGGTAGCTGGAAAGCAGGGGTTTTCCAATGTTTCAAAAAGTTTTTGCGACCCACCAAAAATTGGCTCCCAACCCACTGGTGGGTCCTGACCCACAGTTTGGGAAACACATTAGAGTTATGAAACACTGGAACAGACCCAGTAAAATATTTGCTTCTGCAACAATAGCCCAAGTTCTCAATTTCTGCAGTTCTGTCCTTTGGCATTATTCAGTCATTGCTGAGCTACAGTAAAGCCAGGAACGAGAATTCCAAGGGCATAAAAAGCTGGACGCCACAAGCTTGGTTCTAAGGGTGGGCAGTTAAATCTTCCACTTCCACAAAGCCCGGTTTGTTTGGCGAGAGAAAAAGAAAGGGCGTTCCAAGCTATAGAAAGTCAGGGGTTAGCTGGAAGCCAGCCCCAGTAAACAACTGACTGTGCTCCTGAATGAAAGGGGTTGTGTACCAATTACATCTTGACCGTCATCCAAGGAGCTAATGAAGAGCTACTTTCCAAACTCTATCAAGCTTAGTGACATGGCATGACTCACCTTGAAAAATGCCTGAGTTTGGATTCTATGCTCCGGTGCCTCATGCACATTCTGGTCAGAGCTGAGCCAATTTCTCTGGTAGCACCTGAAAGAAGAAAATGTATTTAAGTATCACAGCTTTTTTTCCAGGAAAGCACTTCCAAGTGTTGTACGGAGAGAATCAAACAGATATTTCAGAACACCGTTGGGCATGCAAAGGGCAAGGATCTTATCATATCATCCCCATCAGCATCCCCATCTCCTTGTCACAGACATGACTTGTTGTGAATTTGTGGTAATTATAGCAGAGTTGGAGGCTCGCGGACCCATTCAGCGCTTGCCTAGCGCGATCGGAGCGGAGGAACGAAGCGATCGCTACATTTGAACATCAAAGCCATTTTATTGGTTTCAGTAGCGAAAGTGAGAAGATGAGAAGTTTAGTTTGCCGGTTAGCAAAAGCCGGCGAAGGCTTGCCGCGTACAAGCGGCTTTTCAGCGTATTCTTCACAGTTCGAGCGCACACATGGTACAGAGAGAAGAACAAAGGGTGCAGTCAGACTATATCTGGTAGGTGGGTACTTAGAGACCCTCGTGCCCCATGTTAACCAATGGGGTAACCTTTAGAACACCATGAGCTCATGAGAGAGTGGGGTGTTTGTTAGCCAGTGTTTCCCGTGAGAGACATTGCACAACCAAGCTGGGAGGCTGATTAGCTCAAGGATTCAAGGACACGCAGGTGTCCTATCTGCTCTGGAGACGAAGAGACGGAATGCCAGTTTCAACCAGTTCTGGAGTGTGTGGTGTGAAACTGCAACATGACTGACAGGAAGGAAAATGATCCTGCTAGAACTGCGCTCGCCAAGCTTGAGGCTGCTGCATCCTAAAAGTGTCCCTGGTGTGGCTGGCTCTTATTATTCTGTAGGGGATGCTTGCAAAGACCCCAACTACAGTCCCCAGGGGTCTTTGCAGCCAGCTGCTTCCATGCCTTGCACTGGGAGTTCTACTCAGGAGTGGCTGACAACGAGGATCCTCAAAGGCTATAGTCAGGGTCTTCACAAACGTCTCCAGTAACAGCCGTTCACATGGGGGACAGATTCAACGGACAGATCCAGCTGGCAGGATGGAGTTTGGTGACGCTTGCACTAGAGCAGTGTTATTCAAACTGTGGGTCGGGACCCACTTGGTCGCTCGTGCCCTGATGGCAGATGGGTCGCGGAAAGCTGGGAGCAGCCATCTTGGAAACTGCAGATCTTATTCTTGTTATATTCTTTTTGTGAGGGCTAACAGTTTGAATTTTCAAGTGAGGGTTTTTTTAAAATTTTGATTTCAGTTCAGTGCTTTTACATCATACTTTGTCGTAATCTTGCTTTCTGTCAGGGATGTTTCACAGCTGTACAATTGCTGCAGTCCAAGAATGCCAATTTGAATTTCAGGAGTGTCATTTTATTATGTTACAATGCTAGCACTTCCTGCTTGATGATGTCACTTCCAGTTATGACATCACTTCCAGGTTAATGACATCACTTCTGGTGGGTTGCAAAACAAGTGCCATTCTAAAAAGTGGGTCCCAGTCCAAAATGTTTGAATACCACTGCACTAGAGTTTAGCCTGAATGGTTAGTATTGCAGGAACAATTAACTGCCTAACAGAAGTCTAATTTAATATCCAGCACAGGTGGAATTCACATTTTGGGTCAAGATTATGGGCTGGCCCCTGGCATCTGCTGAATGTGCATGTAGAGATGTGGGAAGTCAACCCTCTAACTCAGTGTTCTTCGATCTTGGGGTCGGAACCCCAATGGAGTCACAAAGCCTCAGTTTTGGGTCACAGCCACTTACAGAGAAGAAAAAGGTTGAAGACTACTGAACTAGACCTTTGGTATAGCACATCAATCAGTCCTATGGTTCCCTGGGTGTGCAAAACAAGGTGGAAAGGGAAGAGGGAGCAGGGGGCTTCCAGTTAGGTTAATGAGCAAAAAACCACAATTCGTAGGGTTACTGGAACTCCTAAACCTAGAGAGAGATAATCAGACAAGTGTCCCCAGGGAGTGCATTGATAACTGGGAAAACATGCAACACAGTTTGAACATTAAAAGATCAGAGGAGATGCAGAATATACAAATCCAGGCTTGGTGCAGACGCAAATTGCTTTTTGCCAGAATCGATACAGAATGTAGACCTGGAAATCTCCTTCCAGTCCACACCAGGAAAAGATTACTGCTACTTCAGGTTTGCTGGGTGTCAAAATGATGACAGGGAGGATGATAGGTGCCAAGCATAAACCCATTCAAAAGCATTCAAGCTAAGTTTCCGCTGCACAGGGCATTCCCTTAAAAGTTGTCCTTAAAAATACTACTGCCAGGGCCCCTGTGTTGTTTACAAAGATGCTTTTACATAAGATTCCTGTTCTCCACAAAACTACTAACAATAATTACAGCATATGTACCTATTAGGAATTAACACTATTTTTTCATTCCTCATTTGCAGACTGAAAATTCTGTATGCAATAAATATCAAGAAATACCAAATGGGTACAAAGGCGTGCCTGTTATTCCAACCATTTGTAATTGAGAATCCCTGGGATCAAGGATAAATAACTGCATGACTAATGAAGGTTACACATCCCCCATCTAATTATATAATTGCTCCATAGCTTGTTTTTGAGGGGGGAAAGGGAGACACTGGCCCTCCACAATTTTGCAACATGTGAAAGGACCACTAAACCTGTAAACTGGATTTCTTAACTAATTGCCAGCAGATGGTGCTGTTTATAAAGGAACAACTCAAGAGCAGCCTCATTGGATCACACTTGAGATTCATCCATTTCAGCACTCTGTTTTTCCAACACTGAAACAGCAGATACCCTCAGAGAAACATTAACAGAACAGGATTAAGACTGTATTCCTTGCAGTTTGCCCCTGGTGGGGTTGGGCCATCCACGAGGGTAACTGAGACAGTTGCTAAAGGTAGTAGGTTGCATCTATGCATATACACATATACAAATGAGCATATACAAATATGCATATACAAATGAGCAGGAACAGGGAGAGGGGCGGGGAAGAAAAGCAAATTCTCTCAGCAAACTATATTTGTTGCAATAAAGCAGCAAACTCTAACATCCAAACTCTTAATTGGAAAGCTAATGTTATTAAGGCCTAATTAGCAGTAAGAGAAAATAAGCAAGGAAGAGGAAAGAGATAAAAGGCAATTCAGCATGAATTTGATCGGAGGAGTTAAGAGGACATGGTGCGCAAATGAAGGATTTTGGGTGAGCATCAGGGTCCCTGCTGCACAATGGCAGAAATGCAAAGCCCAGCCGAACTATTATCCATGCACTCCAACGCAGCAAAACACCTGCATAGGGCAGTGTTTCCCAAACTGTGAGCTGTGGAGCCCTAGGGAGCCATGGAAACCAGCCAGTTTCCAATACTTGCAAAAAGCCCATCACCCTATACAATGTATAGCAGTGGTTCTCAAACTTTTCAGCACCAGGAGCCACTTTTTAGAATGACAATCTGTCCAGGACCCACCAGAACTGATGACATGACTCAAAGTACTGTTATTGTGACACCAGAGTCTGCTCATTCCTGAGAATGCAGCAGTAAATTGAGTTATTTCTCAGCTGCTTTCCAATAACAAAGTGAAACAAAGAAAAAAAAACAAGTCACACAAGGAAAACAACAACACAGCCCTCTCCCATTCCAGCACCCATCTTCCCATATGGCTGCTCTAGATGCGTCACGACCCACCTGAAATTGGCTCGCAACGTACAGATAGGTCCCGACCCACAGAATTCATTATGACAAGTTTCACTTTTGGCCTCATTTGTTTTGGGCACAAGAGAGGAGGAAGCCAAGCCTCAAACAGGCCTGTACTGGATTCTCTCACATCTATTCACTATAGTTGAATAAGGCAATAGATGTTCTGCAACCTACTTCTGAGAAACTAACACAAACGAATAATTTCTTTTTACAATAAAGTCAAGAGGCCTCTAGAAAGGAAGTCACCACCTAAACACATGACTTTCTCTTTGAGGAAGTGATCTTAAAGACACACACACACCCTAGACCAGAATGTCGAGCCATTTGAACTGTGCAGGCCTGAATTAAGTCTGCTCTCAGATCAAGAGAAAAGTGGTTTTCAATTATTTGATGCTGGCTTCCAAGTACCAGAAATATTTCTCCCCAGCCTTTATGGCTTTAAAGACAGGATAACCTCTGAGATTTGCTATTTGTTCATCACTAGAGACATTTACTGGCAGAGTTTACTGTAGATGAAATATTTCTGAGAAAAAAAAACCCGCCAGCTAAATGGGTAGTATATCAACTATATCTTTCTTTGATTAAACCGGAGGGTAACACGTGTTTTTTGGTGACAATTTTGGTTTGGGTGCATTCTTGACATTTGGAAATAAGCCAGAAAATTATTTATATGGAGCCTCCTTTTTTCCCCAATGAATGGAAATTAAGTGATATCACACCTCCTTTGATACCTCAAAAAAGTGGTTATATACTGAAGTGTTGGGAAGCATGTTTTTTTCCCCAAAACTTATTAAATTAGATACCAAGCAGGTGATCACCCAAAAGTTACTTGAACTGGTATCTGCCCTAATAAACACAAATATATTTTCCCTCCTTTGCAAGGTTTTTTTTCATCTTGTCTAGATGAACTAATGCTTTTATCTCAAGGGCCAAAAGAGCTCAGAGGCACCCGTCCCATTTCTCGATGGATTTCCCACCCACCTCATTTCCCCAAGCAAGGAAAGAAAATAAGTTAAGAGCAACAGATGGAACGAATTGACACAGACAATGCAGCACATAAACACAAGATAAATATCATCTGAAGACATGCAGAGATGACAGAAGAAGGATTACATGGGACACCAGCTGTTCCTCCCACTTACAATATTATTCGACTCCCTAAAAATATTCCAAACACCTGACATTTCTGTTTGTGAGGGTGTAAGACTCAGGCATTTTGCTTAACTGCCTCCTATCCATGTTTGTGTCCCTATATTTATTTCATCAATGGTGGTGGGTTTTGTTGTTGTTGTTGTTGCTGAAAACCGCCTTTTGGGCGTTAACATATCTGAATAAAAACACAAAGCATTTTGGTGCTTTCCAGAAATTAAAATACTTTTCCAATTAGATAATACTGTGGCTGCATCAGCTGACCCTATATCACCTGTATCATCTACCTAGTACACTTTTAAAGCATTTAAAAACGAGAACTTGGACTGAGAACGTAGAATAAAAACACATAACACCACAATTTTCTATTTTAATCAAGACATTTTGGGGGGAATAATAACCAAAAACACACACCCCTATTCATTAGGAAAAACAGTTTTATTCTTACATTGCATTCCCATGGGAATGATCCGCATTGGGCCTTGCTGTTCCTAGAGCCAGCTCAGCCTGTGATCTGCCAAAGGATCTACTCGGGCCTTTGGGAGATGTTCCAACAGTAACAGCAGCAATATCACCAGCCCCTTAAGTGTGTGTAAATATCTGAAGTGTGCTGAAGATAATTCTAAAACATTAGAACAACATGAACAGGTCCGAGACCCTAGGTATATGTAATGCCATGCTTTCAGTACTGAAACGTACTAGAATATAAAACCTTGAGGAGAAATCTGCATAGGAAATTGTGGTAATGAGAAACAGCCAAAAAATGTATGGGTATGCCTTTAAAATTCAAGCGGGAGCTGACAGGTACGTCTGTGGCCAGCTATCAGGTGAGGCCAATTAGACATCTACTTGAGCCACCTTAAAAAGGGATGTTATTCCCGTCTGGCCATGGTGGTCCACGTATTAGTGATTTCAAGGCTGGACTATTGTAATGTGCTGTATGTAGGGCTTCCCTCGAGAACAGAAGCTACAGTTAGCACAAAATGCAGCAGCCAGGGTGGTTACTGGGGCTAGATGGTTTGACTAAATGGTTTGACTCCTTCAGCAGCTGCAGTGGCTGCCCATTCATTTCCCATTTGAACTTAAGATGATAGTAAAAGGTAAAGGTTTCCCCATGACCGAATGGTCTAGTCGTGGCCAACTGTAGGGGGCGGTGCTCATCTCAGTTTCTAAGCCTGTAGAGCTGGCGTTTGTCCAAGGACAAGCTTCCATGGTCATGTGGCTGGCATGACTATATGCTGTAGCGCACGGAACACCATTTTAAAAAGGGACGTGGTGGCGCTGTGGATTAAACCGCTGAGCTGTTGACCAGAAGGTTGGCAGTTCAAGACCACACAACAGAGTGAGCTCCCGTTGCTTGTCCCAGCTCCTGCCAACCTAGCAGTTCGAAAGCATGTAAAAATGCAAGTAGATAAATAGGTACCATCTCGGTAGGAAGATAACTATGTTCCGTGCACCTTGGCGTATAGTCATGCCAGCCACATGACCATGGAAGCTTGTCCTCGGACAAACCCCAGTTCTTTGGCTTAGAAACGGAGATGAGCACCGCCCCTTACAGTGGGTCACGACTAGACCATTCGGTCATGGGGAAACCTTTACCGTTTTTTACTGACCTTTAAGGCCTTTCATGACTTAGGCCCAGCCTACGTAAAGGACTGCCTTCTCCCATACATATCAGTTCGCCCTCTTAGATCATCTAAAGCGGCTCTCTTTCAAGTGCCCCCTCTGTCCTAAGTGAAAGGGATGGCAGCCCAGGGGCGAGACCTCTCTGTAATGGCTCCACAAATATGGAATTCCCTACCAGAAGAAATAAGAACAGCACACTCCCTCATGGCCTTTCAGAGAGGGCTTAAAACATACCTATCTCATCTGGCCTTTGGATGATTGTTGACTGTCTGCCCTCTGTCCCTCCGGTATTTTGTCATTGTTTGTTCACTCCCCTGGTCTATTGTTTCCACCATGCTCATATCATGGTGTGGTATGGAGAATTTGGTCTAGCTTCGTTCTTGTACACTCTATGTTCCCGTTAATGTTTAATGCTGTTGTTGTTTTAATGTGTTTTATTTATTGTGGTTACACTGTATTTGTTGTTCTCTGTAAACCGCCTTGGGCATTTGCTTTGGCAATGGGAAAGGCGGGGTAGGGTATAAATTCTTCAAATAAATAAATAAAATAATTCAGAATAGTGCGCAGAGGACACAAAATTCTTTGTAACCCCCTGAAGACGATTTGCATAAATGAAAGTGCAACCTTGGGACTAAACCCCACAATGTGTTTCAATCCATGACTTGAAGACTTGAGCAACTATGTTTTAAAATTATATTTTAACTATGTTTTAAAATTATATTGTTCATTAACTGACTTGGTTTTGCTCGCATGTAGGACGTTTCACAAACAGGAAACTGCCCAAACACTGAAACCACTCTCAGTATTGGGTTGACTAATTTTCTTATAAAGGCCTGCCCCCTCCCCACAGTGCCCCCAGAAAAGCAGCTGGTCCTTAAGCCTCATAAGCCTAAGAATTTGGTACAAAAGTCTGGCATCAATGGGAAAGCAGCAGTAAACCACCTGTCGCAAAGAAAGAATTAGACAAAGAATTACAGGCACCTCTCAATTTACAGGGGGGCTATGTTTTTAAAAAGCAGTGAGTATCTCAAATGTGTAAAAAAAATTTTTAAAAAACTCTCATCTGACTGCATTTGACTCTCATCTGACTGCATGTTATTCCAAAACCATGCAAGTGTAAATTAAGTTTTGGTATTACACAGGTATGCTCTTTCAAATCAGATACATGTAAAATAAGATGTCCATGCTCATAGTCTACCTCCTCTAAACCTGGGTATGTACCCAGGTGTCTTCCTTTATGTAAACTATCCTTTTTGGGTCATCTGAACCAGTTAAGCTGGCAGAAGAATCCTATCACAGATTCACTGTAATCCATCCAATATAGGGTGCAATCCTACCCTGGAGTTAGGCCGGCGGAGTTAGGCCAGCAAAGTTTGGCAGGCACAAGGGCCACTGTAAAGCACATTTGGAGGAAAAGTCCATCGCAGGCTACAGGCCATGATGGTTAGTGTAACCTCCTTACTTTAGAGGTAGGCTACCTTGGAGTGCTGGATGCAACAAATGCTTGTTGTCATAGTTTGTTGACATATATGTCAGCACAGAATGGAGGGATCATAGTCTTAGGAAAGTGTTTCTTTCCTAGACATTTATCCTGAGCAGAAACACATTGCTTAACAGATGCATACACAAGTGGCAAGTTCAAACACCATTCATTTCAGTGCCAAAGACATTGACAGTTATACAACTGAGGGTGCAACCAACTTTCTAGAGCACTAGAGTAAGGACAATGCAGCTCTGAAGTGAGAGAATAAGCATTCTCTTAGCTTGAGGATGTTTAGCATGGTTACTATTCCATTGCAGAATGCACAACATGCCCCACTGCCACAGCTATGTCAGTGCTGGAAAGTTGGTAGGATTGCTCCCTGAATTCTAGGGGTCTGCAATCTGGGGCTTGCAAGCAACTGGCAATTCACAGGGCAGTTACTAGTAGCTCGCAGCCCTTTTTGGAGCAGCAGCCAAAAAGTTGTGGGACAATCCTAGCCCCCTCCCCCAGCTGAAAGCCTGGCGGTTGTTCGACTGCTGCATGGTTGAGGTGTTCAACAGTACAAAGAATGGCCACCACCCACTCTAACTCTTGAGCTGGAAAGGCTTTTTGGGGCCACTGCCAAAGCAAGCTCCTGCTACACTTTCTAAGTCCAAAGTTGAAACTGAGAAGGTGAGCAGGGGTTGGACACTGACCTCACACAGAGGCACAGCATGAGGTTAGAGCCATGGGCACCACAATGAATGGCTTGGCTACCAGGTCCAGCCAGAAACTATGGACCTCCCCAGTGAAGCTGGCACCATTTCTAGCAGCCTGCCATCACCTGCCATATTCTACAATGTAAAGCCAACTGGTTTGGTGTCATAGTATTGCCCTAGTATTTGCAGGACCAGCATTACACTGTAAGAGTAAAGAGCTCTGATTATATAAAATAATCTGCAGAAACAGCCACTGAGTGTGTGTACCATGAAAGCCACCGTATCAATTTGGCCATGGGCAATTTTCTAGGTCTGAGATGTCTGTTTTAAACTCAGCAAGACCTAAAATCTATCCTATCGGATGAGTCCGGAAATAATGAGCTAAATTCATCACTGGAACTTAACACACCACTTCCCGTCTCCTTGCACTCAGAGGACTTTAGCCATCTTTTTGCTAGGGAACGTACAGCTGGTTTACTACCTATTGCCTCTAAACTGTCTATTAGTAAGACAAACAGGAAATCATCAGGTTAAGCTGAGGGGCTTTTGACCTTGGCGTTAAGGGCTTGGCTGCACACACTCTGAATCTAGATTGCAGCTTGAGAGGAAAATTGCTTTGAAAGAGTCACCTACTGCTTAGAATTAATTAACTATTCCCACAGGGAAGTCTTTGATTTAGTGCTATAGTGTCAGGTTCTCACATATCGATGGACTTGCTATATTACGTATTTGCCTCCCCGTTTGCAAGCAGGACGCCCGTTAATTTTATCTGAAGTCTCTCATGAAAATCAAGTTCCTCTTAAAGATACAGATCCTCCCATGCAGCTACACCTACAATAAGAAACATATCTGCTTTGCTAATTAGATAATCACGCAGCAAGGCCCTTTTCCTCCAGGCTCCTCCAATCTAAAAGATTAAAAGGATAGAAACCAAAATACAAACCCATTCAGGTGGGGAGGGGCAACTTTGGAAAGTTCTCCGGGCACAAAGTTTTTTTAGATATGCTTGAATGCCTACGTTGGTAGCATTTAATTGACGGATATTGCTATTTGAGGCTTTATACTTTTTTATTGCTGTTTTAGTATCTGTGATGCATTTCCATTTATTCTTAATATAATCTATTGTGTAATTTTAATTGTTAACTGGCTTATACATCAAGAAAAATTTCAATACAGGGTTTAATTGAAAGATATTAAAATCAAGGTTTCTGAATATAATGCTCTACAAGCTGTTTAGTTGGGCTTCTGACCAATTGATTTATTAATTAAAAGGCTTGTACATCTCCTCTTGGGTGGCTCATGATATGTAAAAGTACAAAACATAACAAAATAAAGCAAAAACCATTAGTCATTAACTAGCATGAGCACGCACGCACGCACGCACGCACGCACTCCCATCTACCCTTCTCAAACCAATTACAAAAGGCAAATACAGTTTACAAGGAAAAACAAACCTGGTGAAACAAAAAAGTAATAATTACAGCAGCAAACAAGACCCCCAGGACACGGTGCTCATAATCTGGAAGCTTGAACTGATAACTGATCCTAGTTTAGGATCAGTTATCAGTTCAAGCTCCCAGATTATGAGCTCCTTGTCATTAGGACTGGACTAGCGACTAGTCTCTAAACTAGAGACTGAAGTGCTGCAGAAAAGGCTTCCGCGGCTTACTGTTCCATCAGGGAACCTCCTTACTCTGCCACCCATTCCCCCAAATCATGCGCATGTCAGTCACATCTGCTTGGAAATCCAGGCGCAAAGCCTGCCAGGGTGATAGAACCCACTGGCAACTGGTTGGTGCATAGTTCAGTGGCACAGCAAAACTGTAAGCTCTGTTCACCCAAAGAATGGATTTAGATAGGCACTAGACCTGGTCCACAGGCCGGGGAATGGAGAGACCAGCCCTAATCCAAACTTCTGCCAGATAGGAGCATGGAGGACAGCCTCAGCCCAAGATGGTGGGCTGATCCATGTAGGAGGAGATGGTCCTTCAAGCAACCAGCCTCAAGCTGTGGAGGGCTTCAAAGGTCAAAGCCAACACCTTGAATTGAGCCTTAGTATTATTTTCACAGAATTTGTGCTTCGCAATTATCTGCTCTGGGAGCTTGCTGGTTTAAGAGTGGGCTATAAATACCTAAAAAAATACAAGCCAAAAAACAGATCCAAAGCATTTTAATATTGAGGTAGCACGAACGTATTCTCAGATTTTTCCATGACAACATGTGCTTTAAATTAACATTTGGGATTATTCCTCGTGTAATTAAGTGCAATCACTCCTTACCAAAAACAACATCAAAAAAGAGAACGTCAACTGTTTATATGGTCTGCAGTCTGCAAGGCTGGCTTTTAAATCTTGACAATAGTAAGTTATTAAAAGGAACGGCAATCCCTTACAATGTTCCAGGGCAGCCTCAACTGAATGCAAGCAAAATTACATCAAAAGGAAACCTCCAGGCTCTGTCCAATCACTGACCCACATTTTTAAAAATAAGTCATTTTGTTTACAAAAGGAAGTACTTCCTTCGGCAACCCCTCTGAATACAGGGATATGCTATATAATTTTCTAGGAATACCTTATTCTTCTTGAGATTGCATACTAGCACTGGCTCAAGAGAACATCGCAACGCCCCAGACAGCCCCAGTAAAATATTTTGCGGTACCGTTTGCATGCTGCTAAAAGAGACAGTTATCAGAGCAGCTCTGCAGGATCAGACCAAATGTCTACCTCGTCCAGCTGTTTCCCACGGTGGCTAACTAGACGACTCGAACAGCTCCCCAAGCAAGATATATGGACAACAGATCTCTCCTGCAGCTGCGCCATCCCCCCAATCCCAGAACTGGCCTCACTTCTTTATTGGAAGAAGGTTTTTGTTCTATAGTTCCATGTAAAAACATATCACAATTCATTGCTCAGTGAAACCACACGTGTTTCGCATGCAGTCCAAATTCAGTCCCTAGCCGCCTCAGGTAAGGACCCCTTGCCAGTCAGCCCCATAGTCCAGGCTCTCCAAACACCAGATCCAGCCCATGAGTCCGATCCGGTGCTTGGAGAAGACCTTCCCCATTGTTTGAAGTGTTTACTGTTGCGCTGCTGTTGCTCCTGGCACCTGATCTGTACAGAGAGAGAGTCTGGGCAGTCGTGTCTGCCTGGAAATCCAGGCACAAAGCCCACTGGGGCGACAGCCAGCACACACGACTGCCCAGACCGTCTCTCTGCACAGATCGGGTGCCAGGAGCAGAAGCAGGGCAGTGGAACGGTAAACACCCCTCAACAGGAGGAGGTCTTTCCCAATGCACAGTCTCCAACTTTGGAGACTGCTGGTACAGGCTCTAGACCAGTGGTTCTCAAACTTTTCAGACTGGGACCCACTTTTTAGAATGGTACTCGTGTTGGGACCCACCAGAAGTGATGTCATTAACCTAGAAGTGACGGGATAGCCAGAAGTGCCATCATCAAGCAGGAAGTGCCATCATTGTGACATAATCAAATGACACTCCTGGAATGCAAATTGGCATTCTTGGACTGCAGCAATCGCACAACCATGAAACATCCCTGACAGAAAGCAAGATTAGGACAAAATATGATGTAAAAGCACTGAACTGAAAATGTTTTTTTTAAAAACCCTCACCTGAAAATTCAAACTGTTAACACGCACAAAATGAATGTACCAAGAGTAGGGTCCACAGCTTCCAAGATGACTGCTCCCAGCTTTCTGAGACCCACCTGACATCAGGTCACGACCCATCAAGTGAGTCCCGACCCACAGCCTGAAGAACACTGCCCTAGACAATAATGAGTTAGAGGGACCAATGGCCTGGTTTATCTAAGCGTAAGGTAGTTTCATGTATTGAAAGGCAAGTCCCTTTCAAACCTTTGCGCTTTGGCAAGTGCCCAACTATGCTGGCCACTAGCACTGGCTAGGTAACTCAGTTCAAATTCGTTATCACTAAGACCTCAAGAGGTGTGTAAAATAATATTCCTGCCATGACAAACAGCCCTGGCTCTGTCAGCCAGAATGCCAACTCAGTCTGAACCTTCATTCGGTGCCACTGCTCCAGCACTCCAATTTCTATGCTCCATGGGATGCCTTCAAAGACAAAACGAGCGAGAGAGAAAAAACAAACAATGAAACCCTAGCAATTTTCATAATGATGACCTTTGAAGTGCTTTAACTTGTGACCTATTATTTGCAGCAGAAGATGGAGCAGCAGGTGATCGGTCTTGCTGTGAGTCACCATGGCTCTGCAGCGCAATAATTCAATTAGATGCTTTTAACATCCTTCCATTTTCTTTACCGCAACCACACTCCTGCTGGCTGTGGTCTCATCTGGACTCACATCGCTTAAGCAAGGGCAGGGCAGGATGAGAATCTTCATCCAAGGGGGAGTGGGAACTGCAGGGAATTGCAGTTTCATCAGTGCTCAAGTCTGATGGTATTCAGTAGCATGGCCAGAGGTGGGCGGTGTGTTAAATGCTGTGTTGTGGCACCTGCATTACTTAAGTTGCCCCTCTCATGCACTGTCAGAGCCATTCTGGGCAGCGATAGCAATGCTGCCCAGAATAGCTCTGATGGCGAGTGGGATGGGCCACTTACACACAGCATTGTGGCACCTGCAGTACTTAACATGCAACCCATCTCTGGCTCTGCTACTGGTGGGTGGTGTCCCAATCCACTGTACAGTTCTGAAACAGGATTGCCCCCCCAACCTAGCCCTTCAGGCCCCCAAACAAAGCAAACACAAAACCTAGTCCCAAGCTTTCTGTTGAACTATCTCTAGAACTGATGTAAGGGCAGGAATAAGAACTGTAGAATCTTTGGCCCTTATCCACACACACAGTCTCACAGGGCAGCTAAGCTTCATCCTGCCGTTTCAATCAGAAGTGATTCATTTCCTGTCCAGGAACTGCTGTAGCAGTCTTGTCAAACAGCTGCTTCCCACCCAACAGAAGGTCTATGATCAGGAAAGAATACACACTCTCCTACAGACACTTCCTCTTCTCGATCCGTTTCTCCAGGCAGCCTGAAGGCCAGCAGGAAACATCTCAAGATACAGCCAACACTCCTCCTAATCAGATACCAGACTAAAGAAACTCCCCACATTCAAGTGCATTGACATAGCCAAGTTTCAAAGCTGCAGGTTTGGACAGAGAACACCACAATTGAAAGCCAGTAATTTCCATCCAGGCAGAGCGCCGAAGAATAGATGCTTTCGAATTATGGTGTTGGAGAAGACTCTTGAGAGTCCCCTGGACTGCAAGGAGATTCAATAGGTCAATCCTCCAGGAAGTCAAGCCTGATTGCTCCATGGAAGGATAAATACTGAAGCTGAAGCACAAATCCTAAACTGGAGTTAAAGGTAAAGGTAAAAGTTGCCCCACGACCGAATGGTCTAGTCGTGACCGACTGTAGGGGGCGGTGCTCATCTTCATTTCTAAGCCTGTATAGAGTCGGTGTTTGTCCAAGGACAAGCTTCCATGGTCATGTGGCAGCATGACTATACCCCATTACCTTCCCACCGAAGTGGTACCTATTTATTTACTCGCACTTTTAGGTGCTTTCGAACTGCTAGGTTGGCAGAAGCTGGGACAAGCAAACGGGAGCTCACTCTGTTGTATGGTTTTGAACTCCCAACCTTCCAGTCAGAAAGCCCAGCAGCAGCGGTTTAACCCGCAGCACCACCATGTCCCTTAAACTGGAGTTAGGCCAGCACAAACTAAACCAGCAAAGTTTGGCCAGCACAATGGCCATCATAAAGCGTGTTTGGACTACTTTTGGGAGGGAGGATGGCGTACATCTGTGTGCTGGCCTCTCTGACTCCGAGAGTGGTCCAAACATACTTTATAGTGGCCTTGGTGCTGGCCAAATTTTGCTGGCTTAGTTTATGCCAGCCTAACTCAGTTTAGGATTGTGCCCTCAGACTACATTTGTAATAAACCCAAAATCTTTGGTATAGGCCAACTTTATTCTCATTTTATGAAGAGGAATGAAAGGTAAATTACATGGGCCAAGGTCACATAAGCAGTCCCTAGTAGAGGCAGGATACAACCATAGGTGTCCCATATCAAAGCCCCAAGTTTTTCTCTACTAGTCCTCAGATAAAGATAGTCCAAAATCCCAGCTGGTCATTTACAACTCAACCACATTTCCTTGGCTAACCTTATCACAATAAAATCAAGCCAGTTTCTTTGAACAACAGAAGTCATTTCAGGTAAGCTACACGATCTCAGCCTAAGGCGACAGCTGCCTCTTTAGGCATTGTCAGGGCCTCCCAAGCTGCCAAGCAAGAACTCTGATCAGGGGTTTAAGCAAATTTAAAAATGGAATGCTTCCAACCTTCTAGAAACTTCATTCCAAGGTGCACTCTCAATTCACGCAGGAAACAAAGAGGATAATTAGATCTATGCAGCGCTCCTTGAGAACCAAATGTGCACCCCTGAGTATGCCACCAAATCTACTACAACTCACAGGGATTTCCTAGCAGACTAGTTAATTCACAGAGAATTTCCTGTAGGCAGAAAGTACAAAGGTCACAGCTTCAATTCAAGACAACCATGGAAAAGGCAGGTGCCTGTACTGCAATGAAATAACTAAGGACTACAGAGATAGTACAGGCGTGCTCAACTATCCACTAATTCAGTATCCACAGTTTCAATTATCCATGGATACTGGGATGCCTATTAAAAAGATAGGGGAACAGGAAATACTCTCTTTTTAACCTTGCTGCTGCAAAACCACTGACGTTCCCCTGTCTTTAAAAAGGCACCCCCAATATCTACGGTTTCAGGTATCCACAGTGGGGTCTGGAAAGGAACCCCAGTGGATACCGGGGCATGTCTGTATTGCATTCTCATTAGCAATGCAGTCTGCGATTCAGGGATGATGCAAGCAGAAACGTACGTATACTAAAAAAAGACCCGTTTCTGTTTGTGATGGTAACGCCTGTTAATGTCATTTGTACTGGTAGGAAAGGAAAAGCAGTTACACTGACAGGCATACCCAGCCAACCTCTTGGGAATTGCTGAAACTATTTATTCCCTTCCTCTCCATTCATAGAACCTGAACTGACAGGAAGGCAGGAGGATGACAAGACCATGATAGAGAAACCATAGCAATGCTTAGGAAGAGTCTATCAGACATGCAATAAGCCAAGGAAGGTTTTCCGGCACAGGATACCTTTTCTTCCTGCCTGCTGGGGAGTGGGGAAAAAAGCTCAGTTTGAACACTGCATTCTACTCAACTCTGACTTATTTAAGGGCTCAGTAGAATGACTTGTAGAAAGCACCGCATTCAGCACCAAACTACAGCCGGCTTTTCATACAGACATGATAGGTCTGGTTCTCTCCCTCTTCCTCAGTTGCGTTTAATACAACTACATTGGAAAGGGGCGGTAGGTCAGTAGTCGAACATAATTTAGCAATCCTTTCGAAGGCATTGAACCCATGTTGCGTGGTGATGCACCTGCCACGGGCACCGCCGAGGGAGCTGAGTGTGCTGGCGATGAAAACCGGTGCAGAGCTGCCCCCCCTGTCCACCCTCACCTCTGTATCACTCCAAAATTGAGCTATTTCGGAAGCAGGGGGCGTGGCAGCACGGTAGCATCTTTCGCCACCGCCCTGCCCTTGGCACAGTCGGAGTCTGCTCCGGCTCTGAATCCTTTGCATCAAAGAACCTCAGGAAGCTGGAATAACTTCTGCCTAAACCCATGGAGAGCCAAAGTGGGCATCCGGGATGCCAGTGAAAAGCCTACAGCAAACTTGAATTCTGATGACTCCTCATTACATTTCAAAAACTTCCTTCTCCCAGTGGTGGGTGCCCAAAACCTAGTTATCCCATGAAACAAGTCACTGCCATCTCTTTCTTTGCCTTCTAGCACCACCTCATCCCTAAAAGGTAAATGTTTCCCCACGACCAAATGGTCTAGTCGTGACCGACTGTAGGAGGCAGTGCTCATCTCTGTTTCTAAGCCGAAGAGCCGGCGTTTGTCAGAGGACAAGCTTCCATAGCTATATACCATAACGCCGTTACCTTC
Organism: Lerista edwardsae; assembly: GCA_029204185.1. Lineage (NCBI taxonomy): Eukaryota > Metazoa > Chordata > Lepidosauria > Squamata > Scincidae > Lerista > Lerista edwardsae. Next base: position 9,066,267 of record JAJKFI010000024.1, read on the forward strand.
CCACCAAAGTGGTACCTATTTATCTACTTGCATTTTTAAGTGCTTTTGAACTGCTAGGTTGGCAGGAGCTGGGACAAGCAATGGGAGCTCAATCCATCGTGCAGTCTTGAACTCCCAACCTTCCGGTCAGAAAGCCCAGCAGCAGCGGTTTAACCCACTGCACCACCACATCACACCTCCTCCCTATAAAGCCCCAATTCTCATGCCCATAACCCACCCAGAGGTCCTGGAAAAGTCCTTCCCGGTAACTATGTCCTCTACAGGCAAGAGATACTCAGAGCTATCTAAGCTAGCATCCTCTTCCCCATTTATGCTCCAAGAAAAACAGAGCTACTTCAAGGAGGGAATATAAACAGCCTCAACCGCATCTGGTTAGATTCTCCATTAAGAAAAATTATTTTGTTGTGTAAACCAAGAAGCTTCTTTAACATCCCATTAGAATTCACTGGTGGGCATGTAAATAATAAATACTAGAAGGGGAAAGAAGTCCCAGCAGAGCGCTTACATATTGCCGTAGGACTGATGGATTTCCCCAAGCAGTTTCAAAAGGAGTGATGCACAGGTCCTTGGGGGAAATTAAGCTTCAGAGCAGGTTACAAGGGAAAATTAAAACTGGAGGCGTTCATTTTGGAAGCAACGGTGTTGCGCAAACTAAAATGATCAACTGGTGGAATCAGGGTGGATAAAAATCAATGATTTTTTTAAAAAGTCAGTTTTTTATTTAAATTGGATTTTTTATTTTTATCAAATCCATTTTAATAAAATGCTTTTGGAGTAGAAATCTATCTAAAGATAGTTTCCTATTTAAGATACATTAATAATTTAGTTTATTCAGCATGAAATGGAGCTTAGTTATGTATAATAAGGCTGTATATTCGACAATATTTACATTTTTGGTAAGCTCATTCAATGAATCCAAGCTCTGCAAGCTGAGATAACATGCACTGCATTGATGCATTCACACAATTTTACAATAACCATGAGATAAATCATAAAACAGAACAAGTTTAAGCAAACACAAGAATATGTAATATAATGTTATTGTTTTAATTAAATAAAAGAATTTGAGTAGTTCTCCAACTTAACCTATTAACCTAAAATCGATAGCGTTGTTTTACTAACCTGACAGCTTATTATTCTAAATAGGAAACCTTCATTTTATTTGCAAATAATATTAAAGATTGTAACTACCAGCAAGAATGAGTCCTTGCATTTAAAGAGCACCTGTCATTTCAGATCCATCATGGCAGCGCCTGTTAGTGGGCATCCACTCACCTGCTGCCCGCCACATCCCTCACCTTGTTGTGTCACTGCCACATCACCAGCCATCCTATAAAGTGAATGGGGCTGTCCGTGAGTCAACAGCGGGTCAGAGGAGCAGCTGCTGCGGAACAGATATGACAGTTGCTCTTTAAATTTTTTGATTTAAATCAAGTTGATTCAAATCAAGCCTTTTTACTAGTGATTTAAATCATGATTTAAACTGTGATTTAAATCAAATCCACCCTGGGTGGGATTATTCAACCAAAGCTCAAAGAGAAATTTTGAGATTTGGAGCTCTGAAGATTTCCTTACTATGCAGATGGGACAGTTTCATTTTATCAATGCCACTTTTTTTTTTTGTTTGCATTGGGGGAGCAAGATAATTAAGAATAGATCTGCCATTATCCAATGATATTAAGACAGACAGTTGTGTAGAACGATTTACTGTTTCAAAATTTCCCTCTTTTCAGAAGCCTCAAAAAGAGTCCTTGATGTGGGTTTTGCTATGTGCATAGTTAAGATATTTTATCTTAATATCTAAAGCCATTATTTAGATACAATCATCTGCTTAAAACCAAGTCAGTGACTAGATTTTTTTAAAATCTGTGAAACAGTTGACAATTCTACTTTCCACTGCCAAATGTCATTCCAATGATGTAAATAGCCCAAAGCAAGTGCCTGCTACTCCTGACATGAGTAGCCCAGGGACAGGGAAATGACTACCAGGCAAGAAAAAGCAAACACAACTGCACACTTTGCAGCCTTTCAGGCAGGTTCAAAACCCACAATAATCATAAGAACATAAGCAGAAACCCGCTGGATCAGACCAAAGATCCATCTAGTCCAGCTTCCTGTATCTCACAATGGTCCAGCTTCCTGTATCTCACAATGGCCCACCAGATGCCTCAGGGAGCACACAAGCCAACAAGATGCCTGCATGTCATTGACACTCCCCTGCACCTGGCATTCTGAGGTAACCTACCTCAAAAATAAGGAGGGTGAACCACCCATCAAAGACTGTAGCCTGCGATGGACTTTTCATCCAGAAATCTGTCCAACCCCTTTTAAATGCACCTAGGTCAGATGCCATCACCACCTCCTGTGGCAAGGAGTTCCACAGATTAATTATCCACTGGGCTAAAAAGTATTTTCTTTCATCATGCTGATTTAAAACTGATAGTGCCTTTTGAAAGAAAACCAGGTCTTTTTGGAGGAGGTACAAACATGGAATGTTCTTCTCTGAGAAACCAAATGGTCCCCACTTTTAATTCTTTTTGGTGTGTGGTCAAAACTGGGCTTTTTCATTTGTTACCATGAGGGTCTGATAAGGGTGCTATTATATATGTATCAGCTGTGGATCTTGCAATATCTGGGCTTGTTTCCTGCTATTTATTTTTCGTTTCCCGTTATTGTTATTTTTTTATGAGCTTGCCTACTTTCCAATAGTTTTTATTGTTAGTTGGATTTCATTTACAGATGTTTAAAGGAAATCATTGAGAGCTAACAAGAGGGACAGGGCATTCAGATTGAATCAGGTTTAAACCCCCTTTCCCCCACCATAAGACCTCTAAGACATGCATTTAACTTTGCACAAAGCTTCCATTGGTGCCAAAAGGTATTTCCTCCCCACCCACCCCCAATTTATATGAGAGATTATCAGGAACATTGAGGGGGGAAAGTGTTAAAGCCCTACTCCCCACCAAGGTCTCAATTCATCTCTCACACTCGCATGCAGGGTCAACCATGCATTCAAGCTAACGTGTATTATGACCCAGATTTTAAATTGCAGATCATAGGAAAGCTCTTTGGTTAAAACTGCAGCGAGCCAGAGTCAATGGCTGTACCATGATAGCTGGACTCCACAACTTATGCGATCTACTCTATACAAATAGCTCTGACATACAACAAGGACTTTCTTAAATGATCACTATTGCCTATATTGTTGTAGGTTTTAGCCTTCCTCAAACCTGATTACACTATATCCCCTTTCTTCAGTATCCTGCAATTGCTTATACACCAATATGCACACTTGCAAATATAAGAAAGGATCTTAGCGCCTGAAAGGAGGAAACAGAGCACAACCAGCACAAAAGATTTCCCTCTGTCACTTTATTAATAAACATTCCGTGAAAACCTTCTTGCTTCTGGCTATATCTGCCTGTGAAGGTAGCAAGGGCAGAAGGATTGCATTTACAATTCTCCCGTCCTCTAATTTATTTTCTTTCTCTGACTGTAGATTTTCTTTCAACAATGAACCTGCATAGTTCTGATTTTTCCTTGGGGGGGGCGGGGTAGGGGGGGTGGAGAAGAGGCATTTCTTCATGCACTGCAAAATACCACATGTGCTCAACAATTTTGAATGTACAGAACCAAATATTGAGGGCCAACTCAGATTATTTTGGGGCATGGCTTTGCTCAGGCCAGCAAAGAGTCACTCATTTGGTTATCCATAAAATGCCTCGGGGAAATTGGCCGGAAATGCCTAAGTGCCAGTCCCCTGTTCCTTTCCAGGCCAAAGTTACTACACAGCTATGAGTGGGCAGACACATTAGCAAAAATAAAAATTATGAGCTAATTATTTCTGGAGACTTAACGGCAATGCTGGCAGCATCCATGGCTACCAGCTGAATGCAAATGCACTTGTAAAGTCACTACTTTCAGCCGCAGAGGCCAAAAATACCCAGGGATAACTGAAATGGCATTATGTGCACAGTGCACTACAGCTCAGCATGTTAAATGGCCAAACAGTTTCCATAGCTGAGCCAAGGGTGACAGGATGGGTGAAACTGGACCACAGAGTCACAAAACTCACGAAGTAGCTTTAAGCAAACCACTATTAGTCAGCAACAGCCTGTCTCACAAGGTGGTTAGGATAAAACAGAATTGTCCTGTGTATACCATCCCTGACTTTTGGGAGAAAGGTGGAAAATTGCAAAAAAAAAGTATTTCCCACTAAAATGTGTCTGCAATGAACTTAAGTCTATAAGCAGAGAGTTCTTTTATTTACAGTATTTAAGTACATTTTTTTAAAATTTCCATTTCCCACCTTTGGCAGCATCAGATAAACTACACTCTCTTGTATATTCTCAGCTTGCTATTGACCAAATTTCTCTTGCTTCTAATTTAAAATAGCTTCTTACAGATAAGTCTGCCTATTCATGAAGCAACCTCTGCACCACTTACATGTGCATCCTGATCTAATGGACCACAGGGCTGCAGCCTTCATTGCTGTAGTGCTCCAACTGCTGTGAACCACAGGCCTGCCTCTAGTCCACTTGAGCTCCCCATTGGTTCCCAAGTTCTCATAAGGATTATTACAAATGGTGCCTCCATAAGAGCACGTCCCAACCAGTGATGTCATGCAGGGGGTACGCGGGGGTATGCGAGTACCGGTTTCTGGCCCTGCCCATTCGCCCGCCCACTTGTCGACTCCACCCCCTGCAACGTTTGAATTTCCTGCACGTTTGAGTTGCCTGCACATTCTCAGAGCCAGGCAGGCAGGCAGCAAGCGGAGCCTTGCCTTGCCACTGAAAAATGAGCTGCTCTGGGGTTTTGGAACTGTTGGGTCACTTTAACATGATGCCAGGCCTCCTTAACATGTTCTGGGGGTGCTGTGGAATACTGTTGCAACTGTTGGGTCAGTTTAAAATTGTCTGAGGCCTCAAAAAGGGCTTTTTTCATGTCACTTCCTGCCACAACATCACTTCCGGCTTATGACGTCACTACTGGTGGGCGGGTCCCGACACGTGCCAATCAAAAGTGAGTACCTGTTCTTAAATCATTTAGATGACACCACTGGTCCCAACTACAAGTTCACTGCTACCTCCTGCAATTCCTTCACATGTGAACTGGCCCACAGAGTACCATTAAGGTGCTGAATGTCACAAAAAAAATTCCACATTTTATTATTAGAATCCTGGACAACAAAAAGAGACTAAAATATTCTCAGATGTTTTTCGAAGTACCAAGCTAAACAAGTAGAGCTGGTACTTTTTTCCAGGCAGACCTACAGCTCTTGAAGTACACCAGTGCAATTTTTACATCATGTGCAACTATAACTCATTAGATGCCACTTATACAGAGAGCCGGCTATTAAAAGGGGAAAAGGAGGAAAGACAGCTCTACATAAATTCTAAGGTCAGCAAATATTACTGCTTTCTAGTTCTGTCTCAAACGTTAGAAGGGTTTCCAGCCCTGAAGGGCATCTTGCACGACATGATCGTTCTGACAGCTGAGACAAATTAGGTTCTGTCTACCTGAGTGGTAGTCAGCCGTGTCCATTCAGCCACAAGTTACTGGCACATCATGATCCACCAACTTGGAGAGATGAACCCATCCAGCAGCCATCATAACACATCTTCCATGTATCAACCTATTTAGATAATTTCTCCATTATCACAACTAAGAGGATGTGCAGTGGATGGAGGATGAAAGGATGCAAACAGAGTAATTTATGTACATCCCATTAACACCTCTTCAGGCCTTTTGTACATTCTTCCTCCTTCTACCAGCTTGAAATAAAAAAGACTTGTTTACCTATGAATTATCCATTCTGCTAAGATAGTGGTTCTCAAATGTTTTAGCACCAGGACCCACTTTTTAGAATGACAATCTGTCTGGGACCCACTGGAAGTGAAGTGCCATCATTGTGATGCCAGAGCCTGCTGCTTTCCTGAGAATGCAACAGTAAGTTGGGTTACTTCTCAGCTATTTTCCAATAGCAAAATGAATTAGAAAGAGAAAAAGCCCATTTACAACCTCGACACAAGCAAAACAACCACTCAGCCCTCCCCCTTTCCAGCATCCCATCTTCCCATATTTTCAATATGGCTGCTCTAGGTGCTTCGTGACCCACCTGAAATTGGCTCGCAACCCACTAGAGGGTCCAGACTCATAGTTTGGGAACCATGATAAGAAACTCCCAATGTGCAATATTACCAATAGCCCAGAGGTTCCCAAACTGTGAGCCAGGGGAGCCACAGAAGCCTCACAAAAAACCCTGCAGCCTTAGACAATGTTTATTGTAGCCCTAATGTGGACCCGTGGCCAATGGCCCAGTAGGTCAAGGGAGCTACCTGTCAACAACATTTAAGAACCACCGTTACAGTTTTTTGGATAAAATCAGAGTCCCCGTTTTGACTCTGAGTAACTCATAGGGGCTTCCCATAGCAGCTTAGATTAGCACCAGCTGCCTTCCAAACTAATCATCATCAAGTGAATTTGAAAGGCGAATTCCACTACAAAACGAGTGCAATTTATGGGCAGGAATGCACTGCGTGGTTGTTCAGGCATTGCTGTTCTGGGATCATCTGCTGTTTCAGACTTGTGGCCTCCCAGAACAGGTGGCTTACTCTTGTCTCCCCCACCCCACCCCAGGCCCCCCTACCCCTTCTCAGCAGCCTCTCCAAGATCCACCTCCATAAACCAAATGCAGACATATACTGGCATTTCAACACTTGCTACTTGACCTGAAGTTAACATTCCTCGGGTCAGCAAGTTTTCAAAGCTTGCCCTCATTTACACTGCTTTCTTCAGAGAACCAAGTTTCAAAATAGTTTGTCGACGTAATGTTTTCCTAGCCTTTAAACTCAGCTTCTTAGAACAAAAGACCATACAAGGGAGGAGGCATCTGACTCTGGAGCTGGCCAGTTCCCCACTAGACCAGATATGCTTTTGTTTCCCTGATCAGTGGCGCTCTGAGAGCCATTGCTCCTTGCTCCCTTTCAGGTTGCTCATGGCTATTCCTACAAAGATTAGAGCAAGACCCACAGATGCCGAGGAGCTGGGCTTGGTCAGGTCAGTGGGCCGCTTTGAGGGGCTGCACTTCTTGTCCGGTTTTTCTTTCTGCTTGCACTGACAACACATGACTGACAACATGCTGTGTCAGTCACAAACATCCCATAAGTAGCCTGATTGTGTGGGGAAAGGTCAGGTGCATTATAGTTGTGTCTTATTTATTCCCTCTTCTCCCACATGGTGGACTGCTATGGCCCCATCAGACCACCAAAGCTCCAATGACACATTTAAAGTAGCATGCAGTTTGTCTCTCGGTTCAAATTAGCTGGCCAGTCTTTTTCAGAAAATACCGCTTGTTTTGCATTAAGATAAAGCCTTGGGGCGCAGCAGGTTAAACCGCTGCTGCTGAGCTTTCCGACCGGAAGGTTGGGAGTTCAAGACTGCGCGATGGAGTGAGCTCCCATTGCTTCTCCCAGCTCCTGCCAACCTAGCAGATCGAAATCACCTAAATGCAAGTAGATAAATAGGGACCACTTTGGTGGGAAGGGAACGGCGTTCCATGCGCTACAGCGTAGAGTCATGCCGGCCACATGACCACGGAAGCTTGTCCTCGGACAAAACGCCGGCACTACAGGCTTAGAAACGGAGATGAGCACCGCCCCCTACAGTCGGGCACAACTAGACCATTTGGTCGTGGGGAAACCTTCACAATGCATAGCAAGTACCTAATGTCCAGTATCTCTTTTCTGAAAGCTGATCACAGGGGAACCAGGCCTGCCTTAATCTAGGACCACTCTGAAATGCCACTGTGGCTAGTAAGAATCAGCGTTGATGGATCTTTGTTGGGTTATGGTGGGAGAGTTTCCCCTGAAGTCTCAAACTGGCCAACAGTCACGTCACCAGTTTCCAAATGAATCTGCCCACTCAAGATCTGGGGCCTGGCTGATGTGCCCTCTTTTTTTTTTTTTTTTTTTGAGGTCCTGGGGCAGGGAGGAGTATGCGACCTTCTTGATCATAGCCTCAGGAATCTTGAACACAGACAGCTGTCTGGCACCCTGATTTCTTGCTATTTAGTAAAAACGTTTTTGTTTAGATAGGTGCCCAATGTTGCCCCCCCCCCCCCCCGCTCTCATTCTCTCTTTGGCTTTGCTGGAATTTGTTTTTATACGTTTATTCTTAATATTTTCTTTTATTATTGTTTTTGATATGTTGTAAGGCATTTTGAGGGCCTCTTTGGAAGGGTATAAATCCTTGGATAAATACAATAAGTGTTTTAAAAGAAAACACTCTAGGTAAACAAGCACAGATGTTTTTGCAATTTGTAAAATATTGTGTTCTTCCTCCCCACCTACGTGCCATAAATGAGTAACAAGCTGCATGTATGGGCAAGTGAACCAGTTAACTTCTATGGATTTGCGAAGTCTCCTATCTGCTTTCAGTACTGCAATCTTTAACTGTGGTTAAAATGGGGACAGGCACAGAGGGTGCACAATCCTCTGAGCCACTCCCAACTGCTTAACCATCACAACAGAAATCAGGACTCTACAACTGCTTCTGGCCAGAATTACAAAGCCAATGTGAGTGTATTGGTTGGCTTGCAAAAGATTCCTCTGTCCACATTCATTTTCAAGCTTCAAGTAAAACTTCTGTTGGTTCCAAATTATGCTGTTTTTGAAAAGGTTATTCTTCCAAAGGTCTTGCAAAAGGTTAACCGCTGCTTCTACTGAACGCACATCAGAATTCAACTACATAGAAAGAGAAGAGCTATAGGGAACAGACAGTCGCATGAAAATCTAATTCAGAGAATGCCATGTCACAGACAAATGTCAACAAGCTTACCCTCCTGCCCACCCCCACAAAGACACAGCACCACAAATTACCGACTTTAAAAAAAATCAATGAAGACCCGCCTTAAAATGTGGTTTTTAAAATACTCTTCTACCATCAGCTTGGCTGTAGCCATGGCACTTCCTGTATTTAGCACAAACACAGATGTCAGAGATACAACTACACTGTCATGCACTGAAGGCTGGTGTCTTTCATTCAAGTACTTCGGAATAGCCGGGAAGCAATTATTCTGTGAAGTCAGTTCCCTAATGAATAGCATCTTATGGGTAGCAGAGGGCATACTGACTTATTCAACAGCATATAATCCTGTAATCACTTTTTTAAAAAAGGAACACAAATCAACTCATGATGACAACATTACATGGCCAGCAAACCGTTCTCGGGAGTTTGCATCCTGTCTCCAACAAGCACCAGAGTCAGTAGAAAGACAATGAGCATCTTTGAAGACACATTATTATTACAGTTAGGAGGAACGTTTGGGTCAGCAGACCAAGTTATCAGCCACAGCAGGATTCTTCATACATTCATCTCCTACTCATCCATTAAAGTTCAGTTTCCGACGAACGAATTACACAAGTAGATTGGCCGAACTGTACTTCTGATTGTGAATGGGGCAGAGAGAGCAAAAAGTGCGAAGATTTATTTTTGCAAATGCAGCTGGGCTTCCAAGATCTTGGCCACAATCCAAGGAAACGCCAAACCTCCACAGGAGATCTTGCACTTGGGAAAGTTTGTGATGTTGTTCAAAGAACAGAACTGTGCTAGGCTAGCATGACTGCTGCTCTTTGCGAATAGATTTGCTCTGCTCATGTTACAGGTATGTGCCACACACAGATGTTCCAGCAAACGTCAGGCCACAGATATGAAGGTGGTCCACGGCCCCCTATCCCTGTCGCCTCTTGCCATCTTCCACCTCTGTCGTTTTTACCATTTTGTACGCGTAATTAAAAGAATGCTAAAATAAAAACAACGGAGGAAAAATGGTGAAAATGATACCTTGTGATCCTAAAATGTCTTGCAATGACTCAGCCACCATAATTTGCCTGGGACTTTTTAGATCTAGTTAAAACCATGTGGAAACTGAAACAGAGACCGCATGAATGCAGATAGATGCTCTCCATCACTGTGCTGCAGCCCCTCCCAAGAGAGCAGCTGAGCAGCATTGCAAAATAAATCCAGACGCTGTAGAATCGAATAAATTCTATGCCAACAGCCTCCTTCCCCCCACTCTACAGTGCATTGTGGGTTCTTTACATGCATCTTAATAGTTTTTATTTGAAGGAAGCTTTCCCTGTGGCACATCCTTAAAAATAAGACATTCTTTGCAGTAGATGCATCTCAAAAGCTCTTTCGGGCACCTTCTTAAAGGCACACCTCAGAGTGGAAAATCCAAATCTTTTCCCCCTAATCTCTGTATTTGTAATGAGGCTGCATAATCCCTATGAGGCAGCAGAATGAAAGTAGGTCACATATCTAATTATCACTGCTGGTGCGTGAAGTCAAAACATCCATGAAATTCTTTCATAGGATTTTTCTTTAAAAAACAAAAAAACAAAAAAAAACACCTCTTAGCTTTCTAGAATGTTTCAGTCAGCTGGGTCGAGTCAATCACTTTAAGAGACACACACTAAGCAAGATGGCTGAAATATCAGAGATCACAGCGGAAGGAAAATAAATTCAGTTCAAACCTGAATGCCCTCCGATGCTATTTTGGTGGCGAGTTTTGAAATGTAAAGGTTCTCTTCACAGCAATCAACAATTAATCCAAAATGTATGCAGCACGCTCAATTTTAAAATTTTGCAGTTGTTCCATGAGAAACACCATAGCAGTTGCCTTGATCATACCTTTCGGGTAGCAAAGTCAGGGAATAATAGTGCAATCCTAACTTGTGCTGGAATAGGCAGGCTGGATCACCTGCACTGCATCCTAACCACGTTAGGAGGTAGCAGCTTTGTTCCCCTTGCCTTGTTCCCCTTGCCCCAGGGTAAGCCCCAGCCAGCTCTATGGGGCTGCTCGGATCTGCGCCCACAAAACAGCAGGCACAAGTCCACACAGCCAGGAGCGGCCCAAATCGGGGCCTCCCAGCCTGGGGACGGGGGTTAGGTTACGGCCCAACAGATGTGTCCCGTCTCCAGCCACCTCTCTGCCTATGGCACCACCCTGTTACCACCTCGCCAGCCTCCAGCATGCCCTTGGTGCAGCCCTGCTCTGATAAAACTAAGCCGGCGCAGCTGACAGGTGCAGATGTGCATGTGCGCCAGCACTGCTGCTTGCAACCCAGTGACTGAATCCACAGCACAGATGCGCCTTACGGCCCGTTTGCAACAATACTGGCCCGGTGCAAGAGCGCTACACTGGTGCAACGCAAAATGTTATGTAAAAGCATTGAACTAAACACAAAATTTAAAAAACCCACTTGAAAATTCAAAATTCAAACACTCACAAAAGGAACATAACAAGAGTAAGGTCTGCAGTTTCCAAAGTGGCTGTTCCTAAGCTTTCCGTGATCCACCTGACATCAGGTTGCAACCCACCAAGTGGGTCCCGACGCACAGTTTGAATAACACTGCCATGGAGGGATGGGAATAGGGAAGGAGAAGAGCAATCAAAAGGAGTATGCACTTGGGTACATCTAACTTGCTTCTAGTTAACACACAAACAGAGTTAAGAGAAGCAAATCAGCACACACTGTTCCTTCACCTAATCAAATAAAAGAAACGCTAAACAAATTAAAAATATTTGTACACATCCAAGGACAACGTGAGTGCCATTTCTAAGGAAACAGCTGGACAGACCTCACAAAGATGACAAATCTGATTTCATACATGCAGAGAAATGAAAGAACGGAGGCACATTTAATTCTGTACTAATTCAATTTCTTTCCAATGAAGGATGACACCCAGAGTAACACTTCTGTTGATAGAAGGGCATTCTGTGAATAGAAGGAGCATTCCATTAGCACAAAGGTTCCTTGGAACAGATGGAAGACTGCTTCTGTTCTTGGAGGGAGCTTCTTTTCATGGTGCACTTTTCCATCAACTGAGGTGTTACCTTGGATGCCACTCAAAGAACCTATGCTAGCCCTAACCCTTATGAGAAGTGGTTCTCAACACCTTTTAGTACTGGGACCAACTTTGTAGAATGACGATCTGTCCAGGATGCACCAGAAATGATGTCAAGGCCAGAAGTACTGTCATTGTGACTCCTGAGCCTGCTGTCTTCCTGAGGATGCAGCAATAAGTTGGATTATTTTTCAGCCATTTTCCAAGAGCAAAGTGAATCAGAAAGAAAAAAAATGCCTATTTACAACTGTCACACAAGCAAAAAAACCGCACAGCCCTCCACTTTCCCAGTATCCCAGGTTCCCATATTTTCAATATGGCTGCCCTAGGTGCTTTGCGACCCACCTGAAATTTGCTCGCAACCCACTGGTGGGTCCCAACCCACAGTTTGGGAACCACTGCTTAAGAGAATTTGGTCTCTTATTTTTAATACATCCATATGTTAGAGGTCTGACTGTAGGAAGAACATCAAAAAATAATTTAAAAAACCACAGGAGATCCTACCCACATAGCTCCCATGCCATGCCTGATTTGGCCCTTAGCCTCCGCAGGGCATGGTGGCAAAGATTGAGGACTTTCCTAGGGTAACTAAAGCTAAACATGGTAACAGACTTCCTAGTTCCCAGCAATGAGATCACTGGGAAATGGAGAGTGGATGGTTGCCCAAGGTGGTGGCAGATTAGGGATATAACCACCATGGCACCCCAATATAGATTACCACACAATCAAAAGTATTATGCCAATGTGGTTGGCCGTTTTACCACTGTTGGGGGACCACTGTTAAATAGTGCGACATACCCAAGACAGACTCAATACTTGCAGTGGTACAAGGATTTATGAACAGCATGGCAGGAGTTCCCATTGATCAGGCCTGCCTATATCACGAAGAATGGGATACAGCAGTGGTCATCAATCTTGGGGTCAAGAACTGAATGGGGTCGCGAAGCCTCAGTTGTGGGGTCATAGCAACTAATGGGAATTGAAAAGATAGAAGAACACTGGACTAAAGTTCCACCAGGGAAAGGGGGAGACATTTGGTGTACCCCTTCAGGTACCAGGAGAAGATGTCCCAGTCCTGCTCAGGTTCTTTGCAATTGTGCTCAGACAGCTTTCACTAGTGCCAGGCTTCATGGTAGTCATTTCTGTTCTGTCTTATAAGAATGTTTTGTTGCAGTAAACATTGCCTGGAGTGGACAGTGATGGGGTGAGCGGATAGGGTCCTGGGAGAGAGCTAGATCAACAGCAGGGGTCCCCAGCCCCATATTTATTTATACATTGGTCATGGTGTGAAAAAGGTTGAAGACCACTGGGATACAGGATTCAGCTACAGAACTGAAGCTACTTTCCTGAGTGGAAAGTAGTCATTTGTCCAACGTCATTGTCTCTCCTCTCATGCTATACATAATATATAGTTTTCAACTGTCTGCCAAGGACTGAATTTGCCACTAGAAGATGCATTTAGAGGAAAAAATAAACTTGAAAGCCACCAAAGAGAAAATAATCCATCTATTACAAAGAAATGCCAAATTGACAAAGTATCTCCTTACTATATATCAATAGAAGGTCTTAACACTGTGCTGGGAAAAAAATGAGATCCTCCTTCAAACATTACAGGAGCCCTTTCTGGTGGTTCCAAGCCAGGCTGCTCTCAGAACACACAAAGAACTGCAGCCACATGTGTGGGGGAAATCATGAGGGTCTTGACACAAAATTGACCCTCCAAATTCCAGATGGATGATGGTTGTACAGCAATGACACATAATGGGCGGCATCCCTATTGCTGTGGTCCTTCAAACATAGCACAGGAACCACCCACTGGATTAGGCCAAGGCCCATCTAGTCCAGCTTCCTGTATCTCACAGTGGCCCACCAGATGCCTCAGGGAGCACATGAGACAACAAGATGCCAGCATCCTGTTGCCACTGCCTTGTATCTGGCATTCTAAGGTAAATTTCTGAGGTAAATAATAACTTGCAACCCAATCTGAGCCTTAAGAACATAAGAAGAGTCCCACTGGATCAGGCCAAGGCCCATCTAGTCCAGCTTCCTGTACCTCACAGCAGCTCACCAGATGCCTCAGGGAGCACACAAGACAATTAGATACCCGCATCTCGTTGCCACTCCCCTACATCGGGCATTCTGAGGTAGCATATTTACCCTCGCACTCCCTAATGAAGGCTTGGATTTAATTTTATAAAATACAAGTGACCATTCAAAAAACAACAACCATGAAATCTACTAAACACACCATCCTTCCCTCATTACTCTGGCAAAAAAAACCTTGCCATCCACTGCCAATTTGGATGACAGTAAAAAAC
>JAJKFI010000024.1:9080504-9104835 GCA_029204185.1 Lerista edwardsae
AGCAGACTTCTGATGAGAACACAAGGGTTTAAAAAAGATGATATTATACCAAAAGGCTGAAATTGGCTGAAGCAAGTGCTCTTTAGAAGAACGTGAAGGTCAGAAGTCGCATAAACCTTTCAGACCAAGTTGCATTCCCCCCTCCTTTTGCATTTGTCTTCTCTACAAAAAATACAGCATCTTGCTAGATGGGCTCTTGCCCGTGAAAACTTCAAGGACATTAAACAGTGGCATGAAAAGCAAAGGCAGATACCATATTAATGTTGACAGATACTTTGGTAACAATGCAATTGCTTTGCAGGCCAGTTGCCTTTTGGGGACTATATCATACAAGCCAGACTGCTGCACCAAGTAAGATGTTCTTTGAGTTCTTCCTTTAGAATTTCCTCTTCCTACAAATCAGACAAAGACATAACCTGGCTGGAAAAAATTATTCAACAATGACTGACACACCCAAGGAAAAATGATATTTTGCATCAGTGTTAGCTAGAAGCCAAAACTGTCTTTTCCATTACTCTATTATTGATTTCTATTAATCTATTTCTATTAATGATTTGCCAATTGCATACCCTCAGGCAACCTTTTCCATTTTCTTGGGTTCCTATGTTGGAATCCTACCATGCACTGCAGAGGAAATTTCAGAAGAGGGCTGAAAACCATTTGGAACAACCACATTATAGGACCTGAAAAATACTGTGAACAGGCTTGTAGACAGTCCCTGCGTGGTTACAGGCGGTGAATAATGCTCACCAACGGTGCCATCTCTTGTCTTGGCAAACCTGCCTATGGTTAGCTATGCACTGATAACATCTAGACTGGACTATTGTAACATATTCTATCTTCAGGGTCAGCTCCAGGAGTGACAGGGACCAATGTGGGATATTCCCATGGGGAGGCCCCCACCGTCCCTGTGGGGCCCCCACTCACCAAGAAAGTGCTTGTGATGCAACGTGCAGCACCTGGAAATAGTTAGTGGTGACATCATGACATCACCTCCAATTGCTTCCAGGAGGCCCTTCCAGGAGTCAGTTTTGAGGCAGGGGCAGGTGGGAGGTAAATCTGCTCTGCCTGCTTCACCAACTTACAGTTCCTAGAAATCCTGGCTGCAGCAGCTGGTGCGGGGGGGGGGGGGAGGAATGTGCAGGGTCCAATGTGATGACATTGGTCACATTAAGGCTGGCCCTGTCTATCTACACAGGTCTACCTTTGAAGACTGCCCAGAGATCTCAAGTAGCACAGAGTGCATGTCCTAGGCTTCATACAGGAGCAAAGAGCATCACACCCCTGCTACCCCATCCTCACTGGCTGCCTGTACATTTGAGTACCATTCAAAAGTACTCATGATGATCTGAACAAGCACTAAATGGTTTAGGTCAGGACACAGGTAACTTAATGATCACCTCCTTCCACAAAAGTCTGCCTCTCCTGTGAGGTAATCACAGGTTGCCTGTTGTGGATGCTGTCGTGATTTGATGTTTGGTTGGCTGTGACCTGGTCTTTTCTGCTGTGGTACCATTATCCAAGGATAGATTTTGGAACTGTGTCCCACTTAGACCCGTTTCCTTTTTGCTGGCCTTTCTTGGGCATCCCAAAACATCATTTGCCCTTAATTAGGGCATCACTATTTTACTGCACTGATTGCTCCTATTGCTAAACTTGTCCTATTACCTTGGGTTACCTTCAGTTCCTGCAAGATGGAAAAGGCAGGGCGCAAGTCTTTTAAATAAATAATAAAACAAGCCTCTGTAAAGTAGAAAAAAATTAGGAGAAACAGGCTGTCAATATGGGTGTGTACTTTTGCCATAAAGCTCTGCTCATAAAGGTGCTCAGGAACCTTGATTTAACAAAACCAATTTTTACAAAGCCAGTTTAACAAAACCACTTGAGAACATCATTCTAGCCTGTTTTTCAGTCAGGACAGCCAAGGCCTAATTTTAAATAATGTGTTTGTTCGCATGAAAGCAAATGTATCCTTCTCTTCAGTTGACACAGCTCCCAGAGCAGTTTACATTAAAAAAAAAATCAAGCAATGACAAATCACTCAAAAAGTATGTGCATGGACAGAAGGGGGACTCATCGGCTTCTCCTCTAATAGGGCAGCTGCTATTTCCACAGTTGCTGTAAAAAGGGGCAGAGTTCCTGCTTGAAAAAACACCCCACTCACCATCTCCCCCCGCCTTTCCCAAAACATATTAGCAGCCATCAACAAAGAACACCCCACTGTACCAATTTATGGACTGCATATCTAAATCTCCATTAAGGGGGGAACGGAAGAAAACATCCCATTTTTTTAGCGGACTCTGAAACCAAGCTTTAATGAATGGTGGCCCAGGGTGACAAAAGGATGCTTGTGCCCTAGCCAAAAATGGAACCCAGTACACCCCCCCCCCCCGCAATCCAAGCCTTTCACCAAAAGAACCACTCATTTACTGCAGAACAAAAAATAGATTAGAGGAGGCCTTTCAAAAAGAAGATGCGCTGCGAATAGAAATTGAGGAAGTACAGGCTGTGTCAGCAAATTTCATAGAGAGTTCCTTTTTTAATGAGGTAAACAGAGGTCACTTCCCATGCACAGTACCTATGGATTGTGAGGTGAACAGGAGAAACGAGCCAGGAGACAAACCAAAGACATGGAATGTCAGAACTGTGCCTTAAATGAAGCCAACATTTCAAAGTGAGAGAAATAACCTCACTGGCCCCTTCCAAGCTACATCTGCAAAAAGAGGGTCGTCTTTCATGAAAGATGTCATGTAACAGGGCCAGTTTTGTCACAATAAAAACATGCCCTGTTATTTGAAATGAAACCTCTACCCCCCCCCCAAAAGTAGCATACAGGGCTTGTTCCTAGAAAAAAAGCTACATTAGCCATTCAGGATCCTGTCGTGTCATTTTTTTAATGCTGCATTTTCTCAATAATTCAAATCTTAAAGCTACACAAAGGTACAATGCAAATATTTGGATATCTGCATATGTAGCTTTGAAAAAAAAATCTGGCATGAACAAAGTAGAAACACATTGACGTTCTGTACAATCTCAATGGGAACCAAAGCTATTTTTAAAAGCAATTTTCAAGATGCCAAATAATAGTGTCTTTGGAAAAGAACACGTTTCTGGGTCACATTAAGATTTCAGACACTTTTTTTTCCCTTTTGGCACAATACTCTCTTACAATCAAAACAGGACCACATAGAAAGACTGTGCATACACTGGCCTCCACCCCACTCGTGAATTGTGTGTAGCTCAATTGAAGAATCTCTGCTGCATTGTCATTAGGGCTAAAGTGCAAGGAGAAAATTCCTCTATTTGGGCATTTGTCTCCATTAGTTAGGGTTTACCTCTAGAGTGCACTGATGACATGTGGACCATGCATTTTCCCCATGAATACTGTTTGTCTACAACAAGAAACATTCATCAAGGGGAGGACACAAGTGAGCTACATGAATGAGTCACTACAGAGGCCTTCAGGGTAACCTAACCAACAGGTCAGAGTAACCTAACTTGGTCACCCTAACCAGGAGAGGAATACGGTACCTGAATATGTAATTTCATGGTGAAGGTTTTAGGAGTTGAACATGCTGAAACAGGCAACACCTGAAGACTCACTGGTGTGTTCGTAGTGTTTCAGCTCTAAAAGACGGCCGGTTTCATGCTTATCACGAAACCCAAATAGCCTACATATACAGTACTTAAATTTAACTTTAGTAGTTACAGGATCACATATTTCAGAAGATTTAAACAAATAAGGACGAAATGCACATGAGCCTGCCAGTCATGAATGCATTTGTGTTCAGAAGCCAGAACATTAGAAGCAAGTTTCCATCTTACTGAGCAACTAGACCTTGTGTTTCCCCATTTTTTCTGCATTGAGAAGCATTTTTCTTCTACTTCAGTTCAAGCTGAATATTCAGGTAAGTGACTTGGAATATCTGAATGGGCCAGGTCCTACAAGGGTCTTTTCTCTGGGATTAGGACCCTGACCTGTTTCAACACTGCATGGTAGCACAGAGGCAAGGTACAGATCAATGGACAAAAGACAACCAAAGGCATCAAAGTCCAGTTTGGAGGAAGAGTCAAAAAAGCACATTTTCTCCCCAACTCTGGATAATAAATGCAGCCTTAGCATAGCAAGCAAGCAAACAGTATTTATACACCACTTTTCAACAAAATGTTCACAAAGCAGTTTACAGGCAAAAAAATAAAGTTAATTGGCTCCGTCCCCAAAGAGCTCACAATCTTAAAAAAAAAAAAGGCAGAACACCACCAGCAGCTGCCACTAGAAAAGACACTGTGCTGGCGTGAAGAGGGACGGTCACTCCCCGCCTGCTAAATACAAGAGGAACACCACTTGAAAGAGTGCCTCTTGCCCAGTTAGCAAGGGGAGCAAGACTTCCAGCGTGAGTGTTTCTGGGTCACAGAGCAGCAACTTCACTTTACAAGTATGCATGCAAGTGTTCTTATGTTTGTGATAAAGCAGTTCTGGACAAGTGTAAGACAATATTATGTGGCTGCTTATTCCAAATCGAATTCATACTTCCTGGTCAGTTAGGGTTGGGTTTCAAGTGTGCTGGCAACAGTGCCTATCCTAGGGCTGGTATCTGGCAGGGGTGTTCGATACGAAAGAGATGGGGGGGGCAGAATAAAATACGACAGGAATGTTGTACTAAAGCCCACCCAACATAGTGCCTCCTTTTTGCAGGCCCTTTTTTTTTCAGGACAGGAAGTTCCCATTTGGAACAGCTCCCAACAGCCCAGAAGACCCTACATTGAAATGTTAGGAGTTCTTGTTGACACAGATTAGCACTGGATATCAGTGGGGGCCAACACATCATGGGGGCCAAAATGAACACCAGCCATTTTCTAGATTTTCTAGAATAGACAACTCCTCAAGGAAGAAAGATACAGCAGGATGCAGCTTCATTCCTAGGGAACAGCAAAGATACAGTATGCCATAGGATTATCCATAATCCTACCATGACTAAATGGGTTATGCTACCATGAAGGAGAGAGGTTGAAGATCACATTTCTCCTTTCCTTTCCTGAAGGCAAGTGGAAGAGGGATAGAAGAACAAAATCTGAGGAGGTAGAAAACAGCTCTACATCCGAGTACGTGTTGCCAAAATTAAGTTAGCGCCACTACTAATTTTATTGCTTGTCAAAATTTAAAGTTCAATGTCAGTCCAAGGAAGTTAATCAAAACAACCCCTTTCACTTTGACTATTAAAACACAATCGAATGTGCATAGAACTGGGTTTGTAGTAACAGATCCCACGTTTGTTGCCCAGACTTCGTACACAACACATAAGATTGTGTGTACAATCCGGAGAAGTTTTCTCCCTCACTGGAGACCTTCAAGCAGAGGCTTGACAGGCACCTGCTGGAGATGCTACAAGTCAAGGGGGATTTCCTGCTACAGGCAGGGGGTTGGACTAGATGACCTTGTAGGTCACTTCCAACTCTATGAAAGTCTATGAATGTGAGCTGGCTGGGATGAGATTTGCCACTGCAATTCCATGCTCCACTC
Source organism: Lerista edwardsae (assembly GCA_029204185.1). Taxonomy (NCBI): domain Eukaryota; kingdom Metazoa; phylum Chordata; class Lepidosauria; order Squamata; family Scincidae; genus Lerista; species Lerista edwardsae. The sequence goes on from JAJKFI010000024.1 coordinate 9,086,026, forward strand.
TACACACATTCATTGAATGTGTGGAAATAACTAATATCTTAGACAGATGTTTGCATTGTCTGTAACTGTGGCATGATCTGCTGCTTTCAATGAAATCAAAGTGTTTAAAGTTGTTTAATGACCTTGTGCTATATTCAATATAGGACATTTTATTATAAAGAGCACCAGATCTTAAACTGTGGGTCAGGACCCACTTAGTCCCAAATGACCTGATGTCAAGTGGATTGTGGAAAGCTATGAGCAACCATTCACATCCTGGAAGCTGAATTTTGCTATATTCCTTTTGTGAGTGTTAACCATTTCAATTTTCAAGTGGATTTTTAAAATTTGATTCTTAATTCAGTGCTTTTACATAATATTTTGTCCTAATCTTGCTTCTGTGGGTGTGCAATGGCTGCAGTCCAAGAAAGCCAGTTTGCATTCCAGGTGTGTCATCTGATTATGTCTCAACAACAGAACTTCCTCCTTGATGATGCCACTTCCGGCCATGACATCATGGTGCACCCGATCTAAATTTGAAAACCTATTCCAACTATGGTATAGATGAAAATTGTGAGTTTGAGGCTAGCCATGGCCAGTGAAAACGTCAGTCCAACACTGCACATAGTTACTTACAAAAATGAAATCTAGGACAGAGGAGATGCACAAACAAGCCTCTTTCACTGCTGTGCCCAGGTAGTGGAACTGTCTCCCGCAAGAACTTTGAGCTTAACCTTTAGACTGCTGGCAAGACCACGGTTGTTTCATTGTGCCTTTGGATGCAGTTGATGATGTAAGAAATGCTATTTCGTTTCTCTGTGAATCCAGTAGTACTGCTATGCACTTTTACGTTTTTAAAACATTATGGTGTTTTAAATGTTGGTAATCCACTTTGGAAGCCATGTGGCCAAAACAGAGGGCAGGAATGCTAAAATGAATGAAGTATGCAGGGTCCCAAGATGCTCCAGTGTTCTGATCACATTTAGGAGATTGGCCAGTGTTGCATCTGTACCAAAGCTAGGTGATATTAACAGCTTTACTTGTTTCTAAAAGAGATCATCTGTGCACAACATGGTTGCATTTGTTAAATGGGGCTGAAACGTGTGTAGCTCAACGAAGCACTAAACAAAGACAAGGAAGCCAACCACCACCAAAGTCAAAACAGTAGTTAGACAAGGAGCGTTCAATACCATACGATGACCTAGTCAATTACAATCCAGATGAGTTTCCAATATCTAGGCTTTCATATAATAAAGGTTGGGTCACTCAATTGATCCTATTTTCTCTGAAGCAGCTCAGTTTAACACAACATCAGCCAGGCAAAGGATGCTTAAGTCCATTAAACTGCAATTGCGCACTTGTTCACCTGCAAGGGCTCACTTTCATTTCACAGAAAGAAACAGACCCTTGCAAAAAGAATGCAGGTGCAGATTTAATTCCACTGCTAACACAAATGGGAATGCTGTTGGAGCCAAGCAGCTCAGTGTTCCCACTGGGAAATCTATACTCTGAATCAATTGTGGGTAGTTCAAAAATCTTCCAGTACCCAAGAAGCAGCACTTCTGCACACTTCTTTCAGCAAGGGAGAGGCCTGCATTTCCTTCCACCCACACCTAATTTTACAATGGCTACCACAGTGCCTTTTTCTGGAAAGAAAAGCACATTCTGAAAAATATCAAACGTGGCAGTCAGAATGACACATGAGTACTGCTCCGGTTACAAATACTACAGGATTGGATTATCTTGCATTTATTCTCCTGCCAATTCATAGCTAAAATTAGCAGCTAAAAAAGGGCCACTGAAGTCAAGAAACCACTACTCAAGAAACCTGCTCTTATGACACGAACTGACACATTAACTTCAGCATGCTTACAGAGAAATCCTATTCATATCTACTCAGATACAAGTCCTAATTATTATTAAATACTTACTTCATTGGAACTTACTTCCAGGTAAGAATGTATAAGACTGCAGCATGAGGGCAAATTCACTGGGATATCACATTACTTTATATATATTTAAATATATTCAAAGGGTCCAGAGAAAGTTGAACTGTTAGGACATCAGTACAAAAATAAGATCCTTAAGCAGTACTTTCTGCAACCATGGAGCACCAGTTTATCAAAAGCTATTAGACATTTCCGCATAGTCAAAGCTATGGTTTTCCCAGTAGCAATGTATGGCTGTGAGAGCTGGACCATAAGAAAGGCAGAGCGCCGAAGAATAGAGGCTTTTGAATTATGGTGTTGGAGTCCCTCTTGAGAGTCCCCTGGACTGCAAGGAGATCCAATAGGTCAATCCTACAGGAAGTCAAGCCCGATTGCTCCCTGGAAGGACAAATCCTGAAGCTGAAGCTCCAATACTTTGGCCACCTCATGAGAAGAGAGGACTCTTTAGAAAAGACCCTCATGCTAGGAAAGATTGAAGGGAAAAGGAGAAGGGGGCGGCAGAGGATGAGATGGTTAGATAGTGTCACCAAAGCAATGAACATGAAATTGGGCGAAGTCCGGAAGCTAGTGGAGGACAGGGAGGCCTGGCGTGCTGTGGTCCAGGGGGTCGCGAAGAGTCGGACACAACTTAGCGACTGAACAACAACAATTAGACATTTCTATTAAAACCGAAATGCCCTGTTCAGGCGCTCTAAACACAAGGTAAGTATGTCCATCATAGCCTATTTATGACTTTCTCAGTGGATACCGGGCTGATTACTGTTGGGAGAGAGCACCAGACTAGATGGACTTGTGGTCCAATTAACAAAGCAATTATCATGTTCTTTAAATCAGCCATTTTCAACCAGTGGGCAGTGGCCCATTGGTGTGCTAAGAATGGTCCGCAGGGGCTTGGGGGAGGGTCATTTATTAGTATGGACATGAGGGGATGTGAACACTACCACCGCCATCATGCTAGATGTGGCTTGTCAGTTGTCACCAAACACATGGTGCGCTTTGACACAGCACACCAAACTGATGGTGCACTGCGCTTGTGTGCCATGAGATAAAAACATTATCACTGCCCTGCCTAGACTCATTTAGAAAAAGAAACATCTTCAGACTGCAACATTGTAACAGATGCCAGAGTGCTTACTCTTGCAAAATTTGTTCTCACTCCCACTCTTGTCTACAGTAACACATATACTACCTCATCACTTACTGAGATACTTTATGACTTTTTTGCATGCACATGCAGTCGAAAATGCTAAAAAGCAGGGCGGGTACACACACTCCAACTCACAGATCGTATCGCATGACAACTACCTGCTCAAGGCCAGAAACTATTATCACTGACTTTGCAATATTGGAAAAAGTGGCCTGAAAACCAGGAGGATTGCCTGAGATCTACCCACATGCCTTACATTGAAAGGCTTGCAAAACTAAGAACATAAGAAGAGCCCCACTGGATCAGGCCAAAGGCCCATCTAGTCCAGCTTCCTGTATCTCACAGCACCCCACTAGGTGCCCCAGGGAGGCATGAGACAAGAAGATGCTTGCATCCTGTTGCCACTCCCTTGCACCCGGTACTCTGAAGTAGCCTACTACTAAAGTAAGGAGGTTACATAATCCATCATTGCGTATAGCTCAAGATAGACTTTTCTTCCAGAAATCTGTCCAATCCCCTCTTAAAGGCATCTAGACCAGATCCCATCACCACCTCCTGTGGCAAAAAGTTCCACAGATTGACTACCTGCTGGGTAAAAAAGTAGTTCCTTTTATCTGTTTTAACTCTCCCAACCCTCAGTTTTAGCAGATGTCCCCTGGTTCTGGTGTTTTGAGAGAGGGAAAAGAACATCCCTCTATCGACTCCATCCCTTCCGTACATTATTTTGTATGTCTCAATCATGTCCCCCCTCAGGTGCCTTTTTTCTAGGCTGAAGAGCCCCAAATGCTGCAGTCTTTCTTCATAAGGGAGGTGCCCCAGCCCTGTAATCATTTTTGTCGCTCTCTTCTGCACCTTTTCCAGCTCCACTATGTCCTTTTTGAGGTGCGGCAACCAGAACTGTACACAATATTCTAGGTGCGGCCTTACCATCAATTTGTACAATGGTAGGATAATATTGGCTGTTTTGTTCTCAATCCCTTTTTTAATTACCCCAAGCACAGGATTGGCCTTCTTAATTGCTGCCAAACACTGGGTTGAACACAATACCTTCATTGAATTGTCCACCAGCACCCCAAGATCTCTCTCTTGAGCTGTCACAGACAGCTCAGCACCCATAAGCCTATCGGTGCAGTTTTGGTTTTCTGCCCCAATGTGCATCACTTTACACTTCTCTACGTTGAAATGCATCTGCCATTTGGCTGCCCATTCCCCCAACACGGAGAGATCCTTCTGGGGCTCTTCACAATCCCTTCTGGTCTTCACCACCCGGAAAGACATATACCAAAGACATATACTATACCAAAGACATACCCGTACCATAGAGAGAATGCGGAGTAACAGCCAGTTCCCTCTTCCTAGGGAGCTCTGGGAATTGTAGTTTTTTTTCTGAATGTTCAGGTGGCAGCTGTGGTTTGGAGTGCACCCATTTCTATCGGACAGAACTAGCCTTTATCCCCCAAGCCTTTGTTAGTTCTCAAGCAGATTATAGTTAATATGTAACTATGAGGGGATGCCCCTGAAGACTCTTCAGAAACTTAAGCTAGTGCAAAATACAGCTGTGTGGGTGTTATTATAGTACAATAGTACTATAGTGTTATAATACTACATACTATAATAGTATTACAGTACAGTATAGTTTTCTTAAAATAAATAAATAAATAATAATAATGCATGTATTTATATACCGCGTTTCTTAAGATCACTAGAATTCTCTAATGACTTTAACTCAAGGCGGTTTACAAAGGCAGACTTTTATTCACAAACCCGAAGGTTTTTACAATTTACAGAAATGTTCTATCTTTCAAGAACAACACTCATACAGATCTTTCTTTCTGGATTTAGCCTTCTTTCTTAGCCACCCGCCTGTCTTCTGCTGGCTGATAAGAGGCTTCCCTGCTCCCACCAGAGACGCAGCTGACTTCAGCACACTCCTCCTCCCATGAGGCAGCTGGAACTCAGCTTTTAATCAGCCGCTGTTTGCAAGGTCTGCCACTCAGAGACTTCCGGTAGTCTCGAGCTCACGACCTTCGGATCTTCAGCTGTTATCTTTGGGCGAACGAAGGCATTAACCCTCTCGGCTAATCTTCTGCCACATTTGTTACTCCAGCTACACCTATATCCAGGCATGAGATTCAAGGTACAGGCAGTGATCTCTAAAGGCACCCGAAAGTCCTGAGATCAAAGTCCTTGAGGAACCGCTTTTTGACATGTGAATCTGCCTGCCCTACAAGACGCCTCAGAGAAGTCCTCTTGCAGGGTCCATCATCTTTTGAGACTCAGGAGAGCCATGAATTGGCAGTGGCTCCCCTAACGTGGAAATCCATCCTACATGAAATGAAGTTGACACCTTCTTTATCAACCTTTCTACACCAGCCCAAGACCTTGTCTCAACAGGCCTTTGTAAACCTGTTACAGCCTCTCCTTCAATATTAAGCTGGTTTTTTTCTCTCAACTTGTTTATATTGCTCATTAACAGTTTTTCCACTGCATTTTCATTTGTTTTCTCAACTTTGTAATTGTAACCTCCTTGAGTCAATTAAGAAGGGCGGGATATATATTTTTTAAAAAATATAAATACTGTAAAATACATTCTCAAGATTGTCAAACTATGATTCCCAGGATTTTTGAAGAAATTATTGTCAAAGCCAATGTCAGCTGCCAGTACAGATATGCCTCGACGTGCTTCAGAAGATCAGAGCAACTCTCATTTGTAGGCTACTGAACTCGTTTCAGTGCAACAGAGAAACAAGTTCCCTCCCATGAAGGCTGCCAGTCTAAACAGAGAAAGACTACTTAAACACTACTACTATCCCTACACTAGTAGTACAGGTACAGCCTTCTCATCCACTGATTTGACTCAGCACAGAGGGAAGAGCCTTTTGTTTAACTGAACATGTTAAACAAAAGGGAAGCCTTTTGTTTAACTGAGCATGTTCCTTTAAGTAGTAATCAGTTTTAAAAAAGCTTCTTTTACCATGGCAATGCAGCAGCTAGCATTCTCCAGGGGCTTAGAGCAGACTAGTTCAGAATAAGACCTGGAACCCCCTCCCCCCAAAGTAATTAATCACTTCCGTTTTACATTTTTTTTCACCTCACTCCAGAGCAAAATGATGAGGTCTTATCTCAGATCAAATCAACCCTAATCTATATCTAACCTGAATGCCTGCAGTTGTCATAGTAAGAATGCCTATCACGTTGTCATAGTAAGAGAAGCTGTTTTAAAAAAACACTGACTGCTAGTTAAAGGAATCTCTTGGTTTTTTAAATCAACTTGACAGTATTTTTATTGCGTTTATCCTTACAATTCTCTGAACTAGGTTACCACTATTATCATTCACTGGAAATGTGATGGAGAGATCATCCACTCATTTTACAGCAGAAGCAAAATTTGAACTTGGAGACGTCTAAGGTACACAGATCCCTGAGCAGCTTGCACAAAACCAAGTGTGTATGTTCTCTCCTGCCTATCAAAAACCTGCCAATCTGAACTTTTTTAATCCTTATGTTGTCCTCCATTCCAAGGAACCCAGGTTTAGACCCCAAGTCCAGCCTTGTCTATGGGAAGAATGTGGAGCAGAATACACTACAGAGCTTTGCACCCATGCGTAGACAAAAAACACCGCAAAGTGAGTGTACACTGTACACTGTTGTACAGATGACCATTTTGTGACTGGCTCCATCTGCCCAACTTGCCATTAAGCAACATGCTCTGCCTCCTCAAGCTTCTAGTTTACTCTGGGAGTTGCAGATGCTCTAGCAAAAGAGGGTTGTTGTTCCCACAAACCTAGTCTGTCCACCGCTGTTCTGAAGAATGGCAGAAAGAGTCAAAACCAAGATTGAGTCAGAATGTCAGCTCATATTAGGGAAGGACATGAAAGCAAAACTGCCCCTTAGGCTCAGCTCAGGTTGCTATTAGCAACCGTTCCGCAGTGGCAGCACTTCACGTTTTGATGGATACCGTATTTTCTCCCACCCCACAGTTCCTGTCAGAATAATGTTATGCCATCATGTGGCATCATTTCAAAATGGAACTGAGGTGATGGTGGAAGATGGTAGCTACCAGTCAGAAAGAAGAGAGATGTCACCGAGGTGCCCTAGGAGATCTCTACGCACACTCCAATTTTGGAGAATTTGGATTTCATCCTAGCCTGAATACATATCAATGCCGTTGGAGGTATTCTTCACCCATAGAAAATACAATCTAAATTACAGAGAACAGTTTCTAGAGGCTGGTATGCAAATGTCATCCGGGGCAGTGTCATCCGGGGCACTTAGTTCAGTGTCATCCGGGACACTTAGTTCAAGGGATCAGTGTCACGGATGTAGTGAGAGAAACACAAGGGCAAGGGATGGAACAACACTCAGGGCGCAATCCTAACCTGGAGTTAGGCCGGCACCGTTAGCCCTGCAAAATTTGGCCAGTACAAGGGCCACCATAAAGTATGTCTGGATGACTCTCAGAGTCAGAGAGGTCAGCACACAGATGTGCACCACCCTCCCCAACTCCAAGGGTGGTCCAAATGCACTTTACGCTGGACCTTGTGCAACCCAAACTCTGCCCGTTTCACTGTGCCAGCCAAACTTCGTTTGGATTGCACTCTCAGTTGTAAATGACCAGGGTGCTGAGACATTTGGTGGACTGTAACAGATTTTCAAGTTCCTCTCAGGAAGTTATTCTACAAAACTACAAATTACCACCACAGAGTCTGCAGTTATATGTTTAGAAAGAGTTAAAGAGAGCTCTGTAGGACAGACAATATTCACATTCAGCAAACTCCATGAGAACTTATTTCCTGACAACAGCATTTCTCCTCAGAAATTAAATCCCTTTTGGGAGGAAGAAGGATGCAATGGAGAAATATTCAAGATTTATTTAGTCTGTGTAAGGCTAATGTCTAGCTTATACTGTTTCAGTTTGGAATTTCCCACAGCGAAGAAGCTTGGGGGTAAAGAATGTAGTCTTCGGTTTCAGTGAACACTTAGCAGTACAGTGAGGATTCATAAAACTCATTGTACTTACAGAACCCAAAAGGATAATAGATACCTTGCGGTTTCTTTCTGGTAAGAACTGTTCCCCAAAGCACAAGGTTATGTTCAAGTTATGTTCACTGTGGGGACTGCATCCTCACAGTCAATTTTTAAACTACCAAAGCGCTGTAACCTGTTGCCGTTTGCATTCACTCTACTTTCTAGGCTAAACATGATGACAGTAGTTTTCAGAACAAGATCACCTTTAACCCCACTGTAGGAGAGCCAGGAAGGTACAGCAGTAACCATGTCAGACAAGGGTCAGGGAGAGAGATGCAAATCCTTACTCAGCCATGCAACTAATTGGGTGATTTTGGGTCAATCATTCTTAGCCTTGTAGGGTTCCCATGGAGACCAGCAAAAGAAAAGGTCAAACAAGGGATGCTCAATTTTTATAAATTCTGCCTTTTTTTTCCTTTGCGCTCTCGCACTCACACTCACACAGAAAGAGTTTTTCTCATTCATAGCCTCTTAGGACAGGGGACTCCACCCTGGCCACAAGCCAGGTCCCGTCAGCAAAAACAGTGGTTTGCATTCAGCCAGGGAAGCAGTGGTGTCAGCAGAGTTTGCTTCACTCGGGACAGGAGCAGAGACGTCATCCGGGCGCACCAGGAACCGGAACGCACGGATGATTGGCACCCCTCCACCCCTATGGTGGAGGCCAGCCACACCTCCCTGCGCCTCGAATCGCTCCATTTCAGAGCAATTCGGACGCGCGGGAGGGCGGGCAGGCCCAGGAGCAGCTCGCCCGTCCTCTGGAGAGGCGGCGCGGCCCGGGCCCGACAGCGGAACTAGCGGAACGGCGTACCGGGCCGTTCTGCCAGGATGACATCGCTGGACAGGAGGTCAGCGCATCACCCCCCATGATGGATCTCCTCCTCCCAAACTATACAGCAACTTTATTTATTTATTTAACTATAGTACAGGTCACTCAACAAGTTAGTAACTAACAAAAAAAACCCATGGCCAATTTGATGACACACACACAATTAAACAAAAGTTCTAGGATTAGCTCTGATACATGGAAATGAGAACTGACTCGTAATGATTTTTTAAAAATCGTCATCTTTACATAAGTTGTATTTTCAGTTTTTTGACCATGGCTTTTGACAGAATGAAGATATTACACTCCGTTTTTATTCCACTGGATTCCTCATGAAACTCCACATCCAATGGTATATAGCACGATGTTATTATCTTTTAAAACGGCTCATGTTTAAGTGATCACCAAATTTAATGAAAACGTTCCTCCGAAAAAATACTTTTGTTTCCCCAAAATAGTAAATGTTCACCAAATTTTAGACCACATAATGATCCTAAAGTGATAACCACATATTGAGCTCTCGCCATTTTCGTAAAGTATTTGGCAGTTAAATGTGTTTGTCTCCCAAAAACAGTAAATTTTCGTAATATAACCCGCATATTTGGGGCATCTAATTCTGCTAGCTAAATAATAGGATTGTTGCGTAAATATCATGTTATACATTTGGTGAACATTTACTAAATTTGGTGAACATTTACTAAATTCAGTATAACCATGGTTTGTTTTTGGACCACAGCGCTAGGGGGTCATACAGTTCAATTTGGTAAGCATTTAATTTGTCCCCTTTTAAAACCCTGATTTTAGCAACTTTGGTCCCTGGTGGTGTCACACACACACACACACACACACACACACACCTTTGCGTGTCACCTGGTGCGGCCAGCCCCCCATTGTTCCTATTCATATACTGTTTTGAAGCCAAAAAAAAAATCTACCACTCACTCACATCCCCACCAACCGAAGGACAATTTCGTAAAATCATGACTTCAGCTGCAAATCCCTGGCTCTGGTACACAATTTTTGGCTTCAATTTTTTGGCATTCAGGATGGGCACAACCCCATGTCCTAGTAGTCCCAACCACATTATCCCAACCTCCACCCCTGTGCTTGCAGTAGGACGCACTTGTGCATGTCTAGTCTTGCAAAATTAAGTGCTCAAGTCACCAAAAGGAGGGAGAAAAACTTAAGTAGTGGAACAGATTGTTTACAACTAGCAAGCAGCTCTTTAAAATTCCTTGGAATTTTATTTCTCGGAAGCACTGATGAATTGATCTACCCAAATCACTCTCTCAGCAAACCGCAAGCTAATTTTTAACTTGGTATTTCCTTGCTTTTTATATAAAGCAACACAGATAGGGACAACAGGGAACTGAAGAAGAGAGAAACAGCTCCAGTGAACATGTGATCCAGAGGTAAACCACCATTGCCTGCAGGTGCCACAAGGGAATTTGGCATCCAGATACACCCTCGTGACCCAAATTGAGTATACTATCTACTGGCTGTTAACTGTGCAATGAGATCCATTTAATCCGCAATTAGCCCAATTCCCCAAGAGGTCTGGGATGAAGTAAATCTAACATGATCTGTTTGCAACCTGCAGGGATGTGCCAGGTGGCCCCAGCACAAGGCCAGCATGGCAGGTCTTTAAGCTCCACACACAAAAAGGACTCAGAACGGAGGCACTGAAATGACAAGGTGCATTGAGCCATTTACACAATACGACCGACAAAAATATCCATTCTCCCCAAATGTCCATTTATGAGGCTAGGTAACAAATAACTTTATGGAAATTGTACAGAAGTAGCAGCCTAATAAAGAGTGCGCTGATCTGGGAACACTGGATCCAACTGTGACAGGGAGACCAAAGGTCAGTTAGCTATCAGACACCAGGTGCGCAACAGAAGGATCTGAACCAGACAGAAGCTAGCAGGTACACAGAGCAAGAGACTTGGTGCTAACTAAAAGCGCAATCCTACAATGGAGTTAGGCCGGCGTAAGCTAAACCAGCGAAGTTTGGCCACCCTAAAGCGTGTCTGGACCACTCTCTGTGTGAGGGAGGATGGGACGCGTCTGTATGCTGGCCTCTGACTCCAAGAGTGGTTCAAACACACTTTACAGTGGCCCTTGTGCTGGCCAAATTTTGCTGGCTTAGCTTATGCCGGCCTAACTCAGTTTAGGATTGCGGCCTAAGTAGTATAGGCATGCCCTGGTATCCACTGATTTGGTATCCATGGTTTCAGTTATCCACTGATACCATGGATACTGGGATGCCTATTAAAAAAGATAAGGGAATATTGCACATTTCTTTTCTACCTTATTGCAACAAAACCACTGATGTTCCCCTATCTTTAATAAGGCATCCCCAATATCCAAGTATACATGGGGGAGTCCGGAACAGAACCCCAGCGGATAGAACAGAACCCCAGCGGATACCGGGGCATGCCTGTATTAATAAACCAGAAAAGATTGATTCTGGAGGTAGTGGCTAGAGCCTGGAAGGTAAAAAAACTTTTTTTTTTTGTTGCTCACCAGCTACTAGGCTTTACAACCAGAATGATCTACAAATCTGTACACGCAGGGAATGGTAAAACATGCCTCTACTTGCAAGTTTCAAAAGTACTGTTTTGATCCCTGGTAGCAGGAATAACAGGAAAGTCTGCGTAGGAGTAAATGTACAAGTGTTAGCTTGTCTGTGTCACTCCATGCAGGCAGCTTAAATCAACCCAGCAGCAGCGAAGACACTTGAGAAGACAAGCGGTGAAAGGACCGAGGAAGAGAAAGATAGGACTATGCAGATATTTTGGTAGCTTTTTTCTGCCCACCTCTTCGTTTACCTTATGTAGTGTGTTGGTGTTCTAAACTAGTAGGCCAAGAACAGCACATTGTCAAGCAGCAGCTGAAGAGAGTCTACAAACTATGCAGCAGTTGTTTTTCCATGTCCAACAGGACACACCAAGCTTGCTCCAATAGATAAATTTAGACTGTACTTCTGTCATCCCAGAGGAATTCCATGCACTGAATGAATGGGGTGGGAGGGTTATTATAAAAATTTTAAACCACCAGCTAGAAACCTTATAAAAGTTTCTTTTTCAGAACCTTAATTCCTTCTAGAAACAGCACCGGTGCCGCCTACATCCCTAAATAGGCGTGGAGACGCTGAACAGGGCTGGATGCACATACAGGACAACAGCATCTTAAACCAAGTCAGAGCCTAGTCCATCTAGCACACTGCTATCGAACCAGCATTGGTTGTTCAAGATCTCAGAGATCATCTATTACCCGTCACCTGATATGCCAGGGATTGGGCCTGGGACCTTCTACGTGCAGAGATGTACTCTACCACACTAAACTTCCAACCCTTGAAGTCAATGTTATGGATATTAGTGACTGATCTGGAAGCACTCAACAGCAGAGCACTGTTATAACTAAGTAGGTGCAGAGGCAGATCTAAGGGAGGGCAAAGCTCTAAGTTTTGCAAGAAGCCTTACCTTGCAGTGGAAATCACTCCTCTCTTGCACCGTTTTAGCCAATCCTCACAGGGAAAAGCAACATCTTGGCGTTGCTTACTGGCTACAGCAGCAAGGGAGAGGAGGGGTTTACATGACAGGGTAAGGCTCCTTGCAACCCTTAGAGCTTTACCCTCCCTGTAGATCCGCCTCTGAGTAGGTGTGGATGTGATCAATTGGACTAGGTCAGTGGTCTGCAAACTTGAGACTGCTTGCAGCAGGGAAAATCTTCTGCACTGTGTTCTGCCAGGGAAGCCGCAAAAGATCCCAACTACAGCTCCCGGGGGTCTTCATGGCTAGCCGCCTCTGTGTGGAATGCCAGGCACGCTGGTGTGCTGGGGTGGCAGAGCCCAAAAGCGGCTGGTTCAAAGACCCCTGGGAGCTGTAGCTGGGGTCTTTTGCAGCTTCCCTGGCAGAACGCAAACTGCTGTTCACACCGGGGAAGGATCAGGGAGCCACCAGATCTCCGAAGACCACAAACTACTACTGATGCTTCTATTTTTACATGCCTAGCTTTTGAAGAACGTGGATGGAATGGTAAAAAGCAGATTGATTTCAAGAGTAGCATTAAATTCTGCTCAGATCCATTCTCATGCTATTACCTAATCAATCTTTCATTCAGATTAAGACTGATTGCCCGAGAAAACAAAGGGGATGCTGATGGAAGTTGTGTAGAGACAAACTCATGATTAAGCTCTGCTGATGCTTAAGAAACAGGCTGACCCGAGATCTAGACCAATAGAGGAATTTTAGAGACATCCGGCATTTGATATTTTTGTTCTGCATAAAAAACAACAATTACGCACACTAGCCTCACAATGCCAGTTTTCAGGTTTTCTGCAACTGCTGCTTAACTTTTAAAGCCCTTTACGGCTCGGGTCCGGGGTATTTGAGGGACCGCCTTCTTCCATATAATTCAACCCGTACTCTTAGATCATCTGGGGGGGGGCCCTCCTGACTGTGCCGCCACTAGGAGAAGTGAGAGGGGCGGCGGCCAGGAAGAGGGCCTTTTCGGTGGTAGCCCCCCAACTCTGGAACACCCTCCCCTTAGAATTGAGAACTGCTCCCTCTTTGTTTATATTTCGGCGGGGGCTGAAGACCTTTTTATTCCAAAAAGCTTTTAACTGTTGACAGGCTGGCTGGTTATTATAATCCACGGGGCTTGTTGTTTTTATATTGTTTTTAAATTTGTTTTTAATTGTGTTCTTAATTTTTGATTGTATTGTTTAATTCTGTTTTAATTGTTTTTAATTGTGAATTGTTATACTGTTTTTATATATATATTGTAATGCCGCCTTGGGTGCCTTCGGGCACAATAAGGCGGGGTAAAAATCTAATAATAAATAAATATAAATAAATAAATTATCGGCCCAAGTTATGCTGGAGATACTTCAAGAGTACGAGGCTCACTTCAGAGTACTCATTACAGTTTATCTGGGTGCACACACCTATTCATCTGAAAAATACAAAGTGTGAATTAAAAACAAAAGCAAAACCATTTTCCCCTCCCTGTCATTTTCTAAATCATCCACAACCTATAATTTAATATGACTGTTATTAGACTGCACATAAGTGGAAAGCCTTTTTATATAAAGGAGCCATAATGTCAGACATACTTAAAATGAAAATAACTGCATATTAAACCAGAGATGATTCCATCTACTGCTGTTACGGGAAGCAGGAAGACTCCAAGCCTGCACCAGCCCTACATGGAGACAGCATTCAGCCCAACATCGTATTTGCTCAAAGGGCATATGTTAGCAGAGAGCATTTAGCGGGGAAGGAAGTTACTACAGCACGGATTCCAGTAACTTCTATTTATTTAGTTTATTTTCACAGTGCCTTTTTGTCCCCAAAGGGCCCTCAATGTGGCTTATGTCAGTGGTTGCCAAACATTTTAGCATTAAGACCCACCTAAAGTAAAACTTTTTTTACCAGCCACTCAAGCCTCTGTGGCTATGGTACTGATTGAGCAACAGGGCTCCCCGCAAGTAGCAGATTGTGTAACCCTTGGTGCACATGGCCTAATCTGCCTTGTTAGTTTTGCAACCCACCAAAAATTGGGCCATGACCCACAGTTTGGGAACCGCTGGCTTACACAATATTGAAATGCAATAATAGTAAAACCATCAACAAAAGCGAATGACCAAACAAAAATTAAACACACAGAATTCAAACGTTAAAGGTGAACCATGTCCCTTCATGGGAAGTGACCAGCCACCTCCGGGAAAACAGAGACTGTGTTTTAAAAACCTATTTTGTACCATCACGTTTAATTGTGCACTTAATGCAACTGTGGTACAAAATGTGAGCTGTCCTAATAGCCTCTTAGGAGATGGTGCAAAGGCACATTCAAATTCCAAGATGCATAAATAAAATAAGCAACGTTAATCCAACAGAAAAGGATGTCAGTAAAAAGGATGCATTTTGGCAATAGTTGCCTTGGAAACATAGCAGAACATAAAATCAGGAGGACCAAGCACCAATTGAATAGGGGGTGCAAGGAAAAGAAGACCTTAAGCTAACACTCAAGATGACTGCAGATTGGTAATGACAGACAGCTCAGTGGGACCTGGCAGTTGAATACATTTTAATGCCACTAGAATCCATCTGCACACTTGGAATGTTTAAGATTTAAGATTGTTATTTAAGGTTGTTAGTTTGAAGGCTACACTGAATTTTTATGTTTATTGCTCAAACAGTGGCTCTACAAGCTAGATCTCAAGTGAATAATCAATCAAAAAAGTATTTATATACCGCTTTTCAACATGAAGTTCCCAAAGTGGTTTGCAGGCAAATAATAATGAAGTTAAATGGCTCCCTGTCCCAAAAGGGCTCACAATCTAAAAAATGCAGAACCCCACCAGCAACAGCCACTAGAAAAGACACTGAGCTGGGGTGAAGAGGGACAATTACTCTCCCCCTGCTAAATATAAGAGGAACACCACTTGGAAAAGTGCCTCTTGCCCAGTTCGCAGGGGTTAGGATAAGAATAAGAATCCACATATATTCCTTAGCCATGAGTTCCCATGCGAGTGCCTATTGCTGGCCATCATTTGTTAATGATGTCACTTTCTGCTTAATGATGCCATTTCTGGCCCTCAGCAAGCACCATGAATGCTAACTTCTGCCATCTGTATGAAGCAGGTTTGACATCCCTGCTTTAGAGGAATGTTGGGCTCTCCTTCCTCTCTTCCAAGGCTCTCTACTAATGGGATAATGCACAAGAGCACCAAGCACTAAGCAAGCATAAAATAAATAGGAAACTATGGGTAAGAAGAAGAGTCTAGAAATGAGCGATTGAAGGTCAGATGTCAAGAGCTGGTTGGGAGGACCGGAGCTGAAAAGCTCAGTTACTAGGAAAAGCCACTCTGAAATGAGAGTGGCCGGCTACTGAGTAAATATACAGTCTTATGGTGAGACTCCTAGATCAGGATTGTACTACCATCTTTGCCTTGGGCATGAGGATTGTGGGACTGGAACAAGGTCTATAGTGGTCTAATTAAGGGCCATGTGGAACTCTGGTTACAATTCCTTCTATTATTTATTGTCACGGTTATGAAGAATGAAAGGACCTTAATAAAATTACTAACTAAAAAAAAATTCCATTTCCAACTAGTTACACAATGCCTTGGCAGCACTAAAGGCCCTAATGTGGAAAAGACCAAAGAAAAGTCATCTTCAGCATTTCCATTCTGAGTGCTATTTTAAGGAACTTCATGCTCGATTGCTCTCAAGTGTAAAGACTGCAGATGTAGCTACTAGCGTCCATTATGCGGGAACAAGTCTTGAAGCTATTCTTCTGCCTGTGCCCCAGTTGCAGGATCATGAAAGACTGACAGGGACACTGATAAAACTGTGTTTTCAGCAGCTCAGGAAGCACAACTATGATTTACAGAGACGGGGGAAAGACATCTCAGATAAGCTCTGCAAGTTAGAACTGCACCTTGGAGAATAGCCCTCCCTGCATACATGAATCCTTAACAAGCTGGACAATACCCTACAGCAGTGTAGGGTCAGCTTTTCCAACTCTCCTCTCAAATAACTAAACTGTGATACAGACACTCTACAACAAACTGGGAAACCAACGTCTTATTGCCTTGCTGGGGGATTAAAAGGTCAGAAGGTGGTGAAACAGAAACTTCAAGCAAGCACTGCAGGAACCAAACCTTCAGAGGGATGATCTGATTTGGAAAGTCTGGGTACACAACAGCATGGACGGCCAATTGTCCTTTTTCACATCCCATGGGGAAACGACCTATCATGGGTGGCCTGAGCACAGAGAGTCCCAGAAGTATAGTGTTGATGCCCATAGGGGACTATGGATGCCTACAGAGTGCTTGGAGAAGGGTTACAGAACAAGAAAGGAGTTCAATGGCCTTCTGAACAGTCCAAAGTAACTTTTCCTTTCTGCAGGCAAGGAAATGGCTAAATTTCTTGAGTTACTGTCAGGGTCTTTGCCCTCTGGGTTTGTTCCTCATTGGGACACACTCCTTCAGTTCTCTCTATCCAGCCCAAGTGGCTACTGCTCCACTGAAGGCTGGATCAGGGGACCTGGTCAGCCCCTGCCCCCTCCCCCGCAAGGGCTGCAGCCTGGAATGGCTTCAAAAGGTCATCCAGATGGTGTAAAAACATGATATACAAGTATTGGTCCACACCCATCAACACAAAAGCCACTGTAGTGTACACAAGCTGCAGTTTTCAAAACATCTTCAAAAACAAGTCCAGTACAGGGTGTATTACAGCAGAACAATCTACAATGGTATTCGCACAAGAAGCAATAGAAACGGAATCCCTGCCTGACTGGCTCCATGTTCTCCAACAAGTGCACAGCTTTTGTCTATATTAGGAAACATTCACTGGAGGACAAGTACGTCAACAAGAAAAGTGTGCAAAAGGAGGATTTGCTGGCAGTCCGGTCTCGGGAGACAGGTCTGGCAGCCACCCTCCCCATGTGTCTATAATCAACCTGATCTATAGTCCAGGTTATTCCAATTATCCCATGCTCATCCCAGTAGCTTCACATCCAAAACCGAGAATAAGTCACAATTAGTTTATACTGGGCTATGCCAGATCAGGCCATCTACATTATATTATTCCTAACTTGATATTCAGGTTGGTTGAAAGGACATGATCCTAGACCACTGGTTCCCAAACTGTGGGATCAACCAGTGGGTCACAAGCCAATTTCAGGTGGGTTGCAAAGCACCTAGGGCAAGCGTAATGAAAATATGGAAAGATGTGATGGTGGAAAGGGGGAGGGCTGTGTGATTGTTTTGCTTTTATGATATGTAGGTGGTAAATGGGCTTTTTTCTTTTTGATTCACTTTGCTATTGGAAAACGGCTGAGAAATGACCCAACTTATTGCGGCATTTTCAGGAAAGCAGCAGGCTCAGATATCGCAATGACGGCACGTCCGGCCATGACATCACTTCCAGTGGGTCCCGGTGCTAAAAAGTTTGAGAACCACTGCCCTAGACCTTTGTCCTAGGGTGTAATCCTATGCTCACTTGCTTGGGAGTAAATATCACTGAAATCAGTGGGGTTTACTTCTTGACAAGCACTGAACTGCACTACTTGTCATTAAGGAATGAATTTGCTGTCTTACATTCAGATAGCCCGATTTGCTTTCTTCTTTTTCACTGCTATCAAAGCTTGCCAAAGCAGAGGCTTAATTAATTGATGAACTACATTTACCAAAGGCATTTAGAATAAACCTGCATTTTCATCTTCAGCTCCTGCCAAAAGAGCCATTATGACAGTTCTCACCAAGAGTAACAAACAAGGAATAAATGTTTTAATACTAAAGTAATGGGAGAATTTTACAAAGAAACCCCTTGTGAAACTGACCTAGTTAAGGTGTGTTTTCCCCACATGTTGAAAGTATTAATAATTATCTCCAGTTTATATTTTCAGACTTCATTTCAGCAACTGGAGTACTAAAAAGGATATTATCAGAGAGACTGTATAAAAGAATCAAGTGCATGCCCTAAAACACCACCACTAAAAAAAAAAAGCTGGTTCTAACAAGATGGCAAGTTTAGTAGTTTTATGGGTGCTCAGTGCCTCTCTTCTCATCTGACAAATTATGCACTCAGGATGACAGATGCCAGCTGATCAGAACAGATAGTTTTTCTGTAGGGCCAAAATCAAGGAGAAATTATAGATCTTTCTATTAAGCCTAGGCTAAAATGTTCAGCCCTTTCATGGATCACTGCCTTGTCGTGGCGAAGGGGCTTGAGTAGCTCAATGAAGCTGTGAGCTATGCCATGTAGGGCTACCCAAGATGGACAGGTCACAGCAGAGAGTTCTGACTAAACGTGGTCCGCTGGAGAAGGAAGTGGCAACCCACTCCAGTACTCTTGCCAAGAAAACCC
>JAJKFI010000024.1:9104845-9167140 GCA_029204185.1 Lerista edwardsae
CGCGAAGAGTCGGACACGACTTAGCGACTGAACAACAACAACAACAACAAATGTGTATATGTAAATTTTCTTGAAAAACCCTGTGTATTATCACTACTTCATAGGAAAATATGGTAACCGGCCTTGGGCACCTCCTGACAGAGAGGGACAAAGCAGGTTATAAGTATTCATTAAAAACAAAATACGAGTACGTTTTGGAAGCCAAGACTCCCTTGTGGATACCATTCCGCAGCAATTCCAAATTGTACCATTAAAGGATTGCATGAATCTTCCATTGAGTTAATAGATTTATCAAAATAAAAACAGTTTAAAATACACAGAGTGCAATCCTACACTGGAGTTAGGCCAGCATAAACTAAGCCAGCAAAGTTTGGCCAGCACAAGGGCCACCATAAAGCATGTTTGGACTACTCTCAGAGTCAGAGAGGATGGCTCACATCTGTGTGCTGCCCTGTCTGACTCCAAGAGTGATCCAAACATACTTTACGGTGGCCCTTGTGCTGGCCAAACTTTGCTGCCTTCGTTTATGCTGGCCTAATTCAGTTTAGGATTGCGTCCTCAAGCAAACTACTACCAGAGAGAGCAATGTTGTCCTCAACACTCCTTTCAGTTCCTTCAAAAGCAAGTCATCCTTTATTGACAATGCATCTGGAAATGACAGCCGACATCAATATTCTTTCATTTTTTTCATTTTAGCCATACTTATGGTGGGGGGGGGCATTTAAAACAAGTGACAATTCTGCATATTACTAGCTTTTCAAAAGAACGATTTACTGGGTGATGGAAGAACACCTCAGCGGGCCAAATGGCAATTATTTAAGAGAATTCCCATGCCCTGCTTAAAAAGTACTTTTATAAAAACGTCTCCTGCATCAGCAAACAAATCCTGTTGACTGAAATAGGATTAACACAGTGCCACAAGTCAATACCAACACTACACAGGCCATGTCTTAGGGCAGTGGTTCCCGAACATCTTCAACTGGCAGCTCCCCTGACCTAGTGAGTCGTTTTCCTTTCCAAGTTTTTCCAGTTTTCCTACTGGGAAACAGGAAGTTATAGATCAGATAAGGGTTTTGTAAACAAGCTGTAGAGGAGATCATTGGGGGCAGTGAGCCTCCAAGACCCTGCAGGAGGCTAGCACTGCCCCCCAGGTGAAAAAGCCTCCTGGAAGCAGCAGCACTGCAATCTCTGCAACACCGTTGGTTCCCCCTCCCCTCCTCCTCTGGAGCAGTAGTTCTCACTTTTTAGATTGGGACCCACTTTTTAAGAACGGCACTTGAGTAAGGATCCACCATGAACCTGGAAGTGATGATGTAGCCAGAAGTGACATCATCAAGCAGGAAAAGCCTTCTTTGTGACATAATTGAGTGACACTCCCGAAATGCAAACTGGCATTCTTGGATGGCAGCAATTGCACAATCATGAAACATCCATGACAGAAAGCAAGATATTATGTAAACAAAATTTGTACGAACAAAATATTATGTAAAAGCAGTGGTGGGATTCAAATAAATTAACAACCGATTCTGTGTCCTTCAGGGCGGCCTTCAGGGCCATTTGCTGCCTTTCTTCCCTCTCCCAACCTAAAATTAGCAACCGGTTCTGCAGAATAGGTGAGAACTGGCTGAATTTCACCACTGTGTAAAAGCACTGAACTAAAAACTAAATTTAAAAAAACTCTCACTTCAAAATTCAAATGGTTAACACTCACTAGCAAGAGTATGGTCTGCAGTTTCCAAGATGGCGGCTCCCCACGACTCACCTGACATCAGGTCCCAACCCACAGTTTGAATAACACTGCTCCAGGCTTTTTAAGTATGCATTTCCAGTTCACAAGTTGACCGTGAGGGCCAACAGGCTGGCCAGTGCTGCACAGAAGCCAAAGTTGCATCCTAGAACACACACCAGAAGCCTCTGCAGCGCACAGTATTCTGTGGCAGATGCTCAGGGTTTCCTTGACAGACCAGTCAACATGGAAACTCCCTGAAGGTCAAATAATTGAAAAGAACAGAAATCAGGTGGGCAAGGTGCCGCCTTTTCCATTTTATTTTGGGGGGGCCAACACAACTGTCTATCAAAATCTCCTTTGCAACACTCTCATTCCCATAACTAGGTTACTAACCAGAGCGCAGCTGAACAGCAGCAGCTGTGGAAGATGAATGCATGAACTCTTCACCTTTGAAAGTCAGTGTTGGTTTCAACTGCCGCTCACGGATAAGGCCTGAGCCATGTTCAGAGCAAATCCAGAATACGAGCCCATAAACAGAAAAGAAGATTTGCTGCTGCTCTCAAGGCCAATTTCAGCTCATAAAACTGAGCATCGATAAACATTAAACGCCGCGGCTGCCCAAACTAATGCAAGCCTCATTCATTTACGGAGCAATTGCACCTTTAGGTTGTAATTTATTTATAGTTCATTCATAATCTAGCAGGGCTTGCAGCAAGTTACATTATGTAAAAATAACCTTTGGAAACATGAAACTGGGCCGCGGCACTCGGTTCAGTGCCTCTAAACTGAGCACAGAGACAAGACACTGGCTTTTTTGTGCTATTCTGAGATGCACAGATACACGAGATACCCAGCAATGATATCAATGAGAGCACTGTCTGGGTCAAATATTACTTCCTTTTTTTAGAGGGTGAAAACTGACAGTTCACTCTATTCTGATCTCTCTCGTGCACATGCCACACACTGTTTATTGAGATGTCACAGACAGGGAAGAATTTGGCCCCCTGTGACTGGAACTCCATCAGCAACACTTCAGAGGCTGGGCTACAAGAGGGAACCTGAGCTCCGCAGCCAACTGGGAATACTGCCTTTGCAACCCATCTGCTGTCCTTTTGTGGCATCATGGGGGTAGGAGGGAGGAGCAAAAGCACCCATCCCTAGACTTGCATTTCAATTTGAAGCAAGCTGAAAATATTCCAGAAGGTATTGTTGCATTGGTTTGCACTGTTCTGCTTCAGGCAAGCTCTACAATTATCACCACCCGAATGACGGTGTTCTCCTAGATGTCCCTTTGTGTCACCATCCCAACTCTGTGCAGTCTCGGTGTATTTTTCAGGTGGTATATATGCAGTACCTCTGCGGGGGAAACTATGTTCTGTCCCCTCCTCAAAAGGGGGGAAAATTACTTGCAAACTGGATTGCGCCACACTGTGAAATAAGCTCAGACAGCTCCAGTGACGAACTCCCAGACAGCTCCTCAATATTAGTTTCTATAGTAACCAGTCCCTGGGCCCAGGCACTCGCAGCAGGAATAATGCAAATTTTTCAATTTTGCTTAGGAGTAAACGCTGGGAGATGAGTGTCATGAAACCATGCCAAACACCAGTGTTACAAAGAGATGCTGCCTCTCCTTCCTCCTGCCAGGTACCCAGGGTGATGCCAACTGGCTAAAGATTAATGCCCTTTCATTTTTAAAAAGGGAGTTGGCTACAGAGTTGGGAGGGAAGGGTACTGATTGACCAATACGACTTGATTAATACCAAATTTTAAAACGTGCATTATAAATTGGGTCTGACTCCCATACAGTGGGCCAACCCTGATGACCTTGGTGTTCATAGATAAATGAACTACAGAATCAGAAGATTTGCACGATGAATTTGTTGCTGGAATATCAATATACCTCTTCAGACTGCAGAAGCATTACCAAATACTCCAGATTTTTTCTTAATCGATTTATATAAACCTAGATTCTGAGGGAGAAGATACCTAGAACACTGAGTTATGAACTACAGGTGGAGCCTTTTTATCCGCAAGGGTTCCTCCATCTTGGAACATGCAAATTCATGCGAGGATGTATAGACCCCAAACCAAAGCTTTTAACTGGCACAGTTAAGTATGACAACATTTATCAAGAGTCAGTTCATACTACTTGGAGGGACCACAGATAAAAATATTGTCATACATGTAGAAGGACACAGTCTTGGGGATGCTACTACCTCTCAGCTTCCAGTTTCTGATCTGCAAAATTCAAATAGCCACTTACCTTATATAGTGGTTGTGCAAAAAACATACACAAGGAAAATGCCATTATCTGCCTCACTATTTGCAATTTAAAAATTTTTTTAAAAATGTGTATTGCACATTTTATTTTCTTATGCTTTAATTTATGACACTATGTTTATGATGTTTTATAGACATCTTTGTAAGTCACCTTAGATCCCCATTCAGCAGAAGAGCAAGGTAGAAATTGAATCAATAAACAGAGGAAGGCAACCATCAGATATACGAGAGCGCCTTAACAAAATGACCAACTGGCGAAGAACTACAGTGATTCCCACCCCCCATATTTAACTGTAGAAAAAAAAATCACCATAGCAAAGCAGCGGATCCTTCCAAGAAGCAACACACACACAGCCACAGATCTTTTAGTAAAGACAGCCACCACAGTCCTCGTTTCTCTCCCCCTCCTACGTAAAGGTAGAAAAATTTTTTACAGCAGGGCAGGAGATCAAAGAAGCTTCCAAGCAGCAACACACAAACACACACACACACACACACACAGGGGGAGAGAGAGAGACCGACCGGTATTTAATAAATGCAGCCCCCAGGGTCCTGGTTTTACTCCCCCCCCCCGCCATGTTTAAACGTAGAAAAAAAATCACCTGAGCAAAGGAACAAGCCGCGAACTATCAGTAACCACCCCAAGCGCTACAGGTAGCTCACGAGCCCCATGTGGCCTACCCCCGGTCTATAAAGTCTAAAGAATTTTAAGTAATCTGAGTTTAAATTTCAAAATCTGTCATAACAAGGCCTAAACAACTTTCCATCTTAAAGAAAATGAAACAATGGAAGCCAAACCTCTGTTGAAGTGGCATTGTCAATGTCATTAAGATTAACCTCCTGAACGTAAGAAAAGCCCTGCTGGATCAGGCCAAAGGCCTATCTAGTCCAGCTTCCTGTATCTCACAGTGGCCCTCCAGGTGCCTCATCTTGTTGTCTCATGTGCTCCAACAAGATGCCTACATCCTGTGGCCATTCCCTTACACCTGGCATTCAGAAGTAGCCAACTACTAATGTAAGGAGGTTGCACAACCCATCATGGCCTGTAACCCACAATGGACTTTTCCTCCAGAAATCTGTCCAATGCCCTTTGAAAGGCACCTAGGCCAGATGCCATCACCACCTCCTGTGGCAAGGAGTTCCACTGATTAATTACCCACTGGGTAAAAAAGTATTTCCTTTTATTCGTTCTAATTCTCCCTACACTCAATTTTAGTGGATGTCCCCTGGTTCTGGTGTCATGAGAGAGGGAAAAGAACATCCCTCTATCAACTATCCATCCCATGCATAATTTGGATAAGGGAAATAAGGGAACAGAAGGAAATTTGCTTGCATATGCGTAAGAACAATGTTACACATGCATAAGATTGCTTGCCTTACACAGAAATGCAATATGACCAGTCGGTCATTCAAGAGGAGAGGTTTCCCCTCTTTGATAGGGTTCCGTTCATTACAGCTCAGGTGTAAGTATCCCAGAAATGCACAGTAAAAAAGGGAAATACACAGCGGTGGTGAAGATTTAAAAAAGTGTAGCAAGCTGACTCTTTGAACATGACAACAGAATAAATGACATAACTGCACCCCACAACCAAACAAAAATTAAGTGAACTTAATCAAAGGAAGACCCCATGCTATACAGTCATGCAAAGTATACAAAAATGGAATATATTCCAAGCTGAGCAGACTGTTCCGAAGTGACAAACCTTGTTCTTTTGCCTGCAATATATATGACACAGAGCAAAGCAGTACTAATGAGCCAGGGAGCACTTCTGCCACAAGAACATGTTAAACACACACAGAGCATGGAAGAGCTTCATCCTCCAGGAATAATTGGAGCATCAGACCATATAGCTCTGGAATAGAAGGAAGGAAGACATGATGACAAGTGTGTGTGTGTGGGGGGGGGGAGTGCCTAAACAGCAGCGCCACTGGCTATTGTGTTTAAGGACAGAGTGAAAATCTGTCACTTTGAAACAAGGCTCCAAAAACTTGCAATAATTTCATGGTTGCCCAAGTCCTCAATCTTGGTTTTTAAGGCATGCTGATAGATTTGCCTATCAAATTCAGTTATAGGAAGTTAATTTGCATCCCAAACCAAAAGCCATACAATGAATGCCTTAAAATGAACTCATTACATAGGAATCTGCCCAATGAAGCAAAACTGATTTTAAAGGTAAATTTAGAACAGTGCTCATTTTGCTTTTTCCTTTGCTAGTCCTGTATTGATCTTTGCATTTGCTCTTTATAAAGGGTTTCCTCTTCCAGGAAAGCAGCTTAGGATCCCCCACCCCATTCCAAACATAATGCTAAAATTATACGAATGCACTCCCACACACACCAATAAAACTGATGCAGAACGTTAAAAGGTGATATTCGGAGAATCTTGAAATTGGTTTAAGCTGCTGGGTTCACTTTCTGCTATAAGTAACATAATCAGCAGATAATGATGGATAATGAGCAAAAGAATACTATGGCAAACATTCAAACACATTAAAAAATTAGAGAGGCTCTGATAAAGGAGTTTAGCACTGACAAAGGGAAGAACAAAGGGAAGAATTCTGTTGCCAGTCATATGCAAACTATTGCCTGTAAAAATCATCTGGGAGGCGATAACCCCTGCTAACTGGGCAAGAGGCACTTTTCCCAGTGGTGCCCCTCTTATGTTTAGCAAGGGGAGAGTAATTGTCCCTCTTCACCCCTGCGCAGTGTCTTGTCTAGTGGCTGCTGCTGGTGTTCTGCATTTTTTAGATTGTGAGCCCTTTTGGGACAGGGAGCCATTTAACTTTATTATTTGCCTGTAAACCGCTTTGTGAACTTCATGTTGAAAAGCGGTATATAAATACTTTTTGATTGATTGGATTGGATTGGATTGGATTGGGATGGATGGATGGATGGATGGATGGGATGGGATTGGATATGGATGGATGGATGGATGGGATTGGATTGGATTGGATTGGATTGGGATGGGAGGGATGGATGGATGGATGGATGGATGGATGGGGATTGGGATGGATGGATGGATGGGATTTTGATTGATTGATATAAAAGTTCTATTTCAGAGAGCACTGGGAAACAGGAAGCATCTAGCACTTACGCTTCAAGATCCCATCACGTTCCATAAAGTTTGAAACTATGGTAAGAGCCACATGCCATTGCTTGGTTTTGGGAGTAACCGTAAAAAGCCAGTTACTCCCCAACTGCCACTTCTACCTACGCAGCGATTTTCAACCAGTGTGCCGCGAAAGATCCACAGGTGTGCCACAGCAGTTTGGAGCACAGCGGTTGAAAATTGCTGGGGGGGGAAAACTTTGCTGGGTTCTGTGGATTAATTTCTAGAGCAACTGTCTATAGAGAAGACCACAGAGGTCAGTGGGCTGAGAGGTGAAAAAATACTTACCTACAGCATTTCTAAATACGTTTCCTGTAGGCACTTCTCACAACTATTTCTTCCCTCCAATCCACTGCGGATTCCTTCAGCTTCATTCTCCTGCCAATCCTTTACCAATCCTGAATGTAATCCATAGGTTATGGCCTTCAAAGCTATTTCTGCCATTGCTTCCTTCACTACCAAACACTTTCTCTGTCCAAAACATGAAGATGGAAGAGAGGAACAGTTTCTTTCTTCAGTTGCCTGGAAGATGCTTCTTGTACTATTGAAGATTTCCATAAGGCTTCCTGTATTGTCATAGAGGACATACTATATCAGCTTAAAGCTTCTATCTCTTCCCCTGAGGCTCTGAGCTTCCAATGCCTAACAGAAAATGTAGTACAGGCATTCAAGGACAGCTCTAGGAGCAGCAGGACCCAATGTGAGGCATTCCCACACACACCCCACCAACGAAGAAAAGAACTTGGGGTGCCACATGCAGCATCTGGAAATAGTTGGTGGTGACATGTACCACCAACTGCTTCCGGGAGGCCCATTTTGGGCAGTTCGGAAGCAGGGGCAGGTGGGAGGGTGGATAACTAAAACCACAGACCTGGAATCTGCGGATACAGGGGCCCACTTATAATATTGATTAGCAGCTACTAATATAATAGCAGGCAACGTGCACCTCTGGCAACTGTTGTTATCCGATGCATCAGGTTCACAAAAAGAAAACCCTCTTATGTTGTGGTTATTCCATCACTGTTGCCATGGCATCGACTACCTGGCTCTGAACATCAAAAACCTACATTGAGACAAGGCTGAAACAGGATTCACAAGTAAATGTTCCCCTGATTTCTGCTCAAGAAAACTCCTAATTTAAAATATTTCGCTGTAAGGGACTGGATACATTTTCTCCTGATCTGTTAAAATGGATAGGAAAAAGCCACTTGAAAGAGATGATTGTACACTTTTAGTCCTCCTTGGATCTTCCCTTTTTATTCCTTAATGATTCATTTTATGAAACCAAAAAATTGTCTTTAAGAAGCTTCTACAAAATGGGCAATGTGGGCAGACCCAGGAAAAGCTAGTTTTCAAATATCCGCCTGTCGGAAGGTTCTAGAAGCTTTAGGGCTTGCACTACAAAAGGCATAGCTAATGCAACTGCAGGACACTGAGGAAAGTGGGGAGCGGCGGCAGCAATTTGTAAGTATTAAGCCTCATTCTTCACACAAGGCATTTTGTTCTTCATGTGAACAATGTTCTGACCATCCCCAAGTGTGAACATGCTTGTGAGAAAATATACAGTATTTAAAACACAGGAAAATCATTCCTGCTATTTCAGGGGCTGGGAACTACACAGTTATCTATAGTCACAATCTGACTGCCTCACACTTAAGAAAAAAATACGTTAAGAACTGAAACACAGGGGTGTTTTTTTTCCTGAATAGAAAATCATATGCATTTCAAGCAAGGACAAAACTTCCTCTATTACACAATGGCCCATTGTCAGCACTGAGGCAAAACTCACCTCTTTCCGTCTGACTCCAATCATCTGACACAAACAAAAATTATCCAAAACGGTCTGAGGACATCTGAAACACTGACTCAAGAAATTGGAGGGGAAAAAGAAGAGCGCACTCCTGACCAGAGATTCCACAGGCAGAGGCAATACAGAATTTTGGATAGTTTGGTGTTTCGAACCATCATATTTGCAAGACAGACAAGTAAACAAACCCATAAATATTTTTCCTTTTATATTGTGAACCAGAGTTTAATTGCATCCTAGTTGCTTTTCACAAATACATCCCATTTTTTTTTAAAACAGATGATGCGTTCTCCAACAGCAAGAAGCAGAAAAACCAATAAGCAGCGCACAGAATTTTACAAGGCCCACAGACGAAGACAGCCACGTTGGTTGCCATAGTGATTATTTTATCTACCAAGCTGGAAATACCCCCACAGCAAAGAGCATCACAGCAGCTCTAATTACGACACTATTAACTCCCAGCTAGCTTTAGACCCAATCTCAAGGAAAAACACACATGCATGAATGAGAGAGCGTTGTGCTAGTAATGTTTTTGCTAGCTTCTTCCCCACACAGAATTAAGTTAATATAAATATCTAAAACATCTTTTGGTCAAGCACGCACACACACAGGTTACTGAATGCAATTCCTTGGTTTTATTTATGAACTGAGGACTGAAAGAACATGGAGGAAGCTATGTTTCATTCTTCAAACTTTTGCTCACATCAACACCTCAGATCAAGAAGGTCAGAGGATTCACAACCACCTATGACACAACATAAAGGCAGGGCAGAAGCAAGCCACACAAGGCTCACAGCAGCAAGATCTCTGATGGCCCGCTGACAAGGCGCTAAAATTTACCAGGCACACCACAATGCCGGTGGGGGGGGGCTCACATCCCAGCAGACCATTCATTTTCATTCATTCAAAACGAATGGCCCAGAGATTATATAGTATGCCCTCACAGCCTTAGAATACAACAAGAACACTCTCTCTAGATAACCAAGATATTCCAGTTGTTAATAAGATCTCATTTACACACACCCCACAAAAATATGGGAGTCATTTCACTGGGGTGCAATTTCCCCTCTCTGCCCCATGCAGACCAAATAGGTACAGACTTAACAGTCCAGGACAGTGGTTCTCAAACCTTTTAGACCAGGACCCATTTTTTAGAATGGCACTCGTGTCAGGAACCACCGGAAGTGATGTCATAGCAAGAAGTGACATCATCAAGCAGGAAGTGATGTCATTGGAACATAATAAAATGGCACTCCTGAAATGGGAACTGCTATTCTTGGACTGCAGCAATTGTACAACCTGAAACATTCCTGGTAGAAAGATTAGGACAAAAATATTATGTAAAAATACTGAACTAAAAGCAATTTATAAAACCCTCACTTGAAAATTCACACAAAAGGAATCACAGTTTGAATAACACTGGTCTAGGACTTCCCTGCCGCACTGGGGCCTATCAGTGAAGTCATCCAGTAAGGAAAAGGTAGACAACCTTCAAACTAGGGAAATCAGTCCAACACTAGGAGATTTCTCACAGGTCTACAGCACTTCCCAAATCCCAGAGGGCCCTTTTCATTAATGGACCCCTTTTTAATGCACAAATTCCCCCCACCCCCATGAAAGTCATCACCCCCTCTCCTTGTAAGGAGCAGATTTTTCCTGCTACACCTCGGCTGCCCACCACTCTTGTCACTTTGCCTATGGAATACCCAAGATACAAAATAAGTAACTCTGACAATAGTTTCTCTTGTGGTGCACACTAATGTGGTGTGTGTGTTACGGAATCATGTGCCTGTGCATGAGGCAAACACCCACATGACTGCCACCAAAAACATCTCCTGCTCCCCTTCCATAATGCTTAGCAAATTTTGCCTCTATCCTAATATTTAATATTGTCCCACCCTTCCACCCGTAACCTCCAATGAAACAGGGGTGAGGAAATATGGAATACTGTTACATCACAGCATAAACTGTAGTACAAGTTACAGGGTACAGTTTTAGTTGCTATTTTTATTGATAACCATGTTTTAATTTCAATGTAAATGTTCTGGACCTCAAACATGAAGCAAATAATTACCAGCGCTTCAGCATTTGCTCAGTTCAAAATATGATTCCCCATTAAAAAATTAGTTACCATGCAGGGCAACACAGATTTACAGTTACATACAGGAAAGGAGATCATTTGGAAGGAATAAAACCCCATTGACTCATCTGCAGAATCTACATAGCCATTGTGTTTTGTGATTCACTGTATGAGCAAAATCCACCCCAATTCTATTCAAATCAATCAGCAGAAACATTAAAGAAAAAAGTTCAAGGCACACTTCCAAAGACAAAAACAATCACAACACCAAATAAGTGTTGACGGAGTTCTTAACAACTGTACTTTAAAGATTAATTATTTGCACCAGAGTAATAACGCAGCTTTCAAATAACCTTTCTATAAATATCCTAAACTCCTGAAAATGCAGCAGAGGAACAAGGCAGAAAAGACAAAGCTATTTAATAACTTCTCAACTTCCCCATGAATATTTAATAGAGCAAGTCTAAAGAACATCAACTTGTTCCTCAGGAGTTCCAAAAGAAATGAGTCAACATGTTCTCCTCTCCCCCACTTTTTCACATTTGCCAGCATTTTAAAATTCAGTGCCTGTCATAGGAGTGCCTCTCACAACTTATGGAAGCAATGGAGATTCAATGCGCATGCAAGCAAAATTGTATGCGTTGTTGCAACTTTTATTGTTGGCCTTGGTCATGGAGGTCCACTCCTACTCCAATCACGTCCACTCAACACCATCCCCACTTCAATCTGCGGTCCTTCTTTAATTAAGGAAAGCAGAATACCATATAAGGGTACCTCTAAGCACACATAAAAGGGACATGGTGGTGCTGCAGGTTAAACCGCTGCTGCTGGGTTTTCTGACCAGAAGGTTGGGAGTTCGAGACCACACAACAGAGTGATCTCTCGTTGCTTGTCCCAGCTCCTGCCAACCTAGCAGTTCAAAAGCACGTTAAAAAATGCTAGTAGATAATAGGTACCACTTCAGTGGGAAGGTAACAGCATTCCGTGCGCTACGGCCTACAGTCATGCTGGCCACATGCTGGCCACGCCACATGCTGGAAGCTTGTCCTCGGACCAACGCCGACTCTACAGGCTTAGAAACGGAGATGAGCACCACCCCCTACTGGTCAAGACTATGCCACATGCTGGAAGCTTGTCCTCGGACCAACGCCGACTCTACAGGCTTAGAAACGGAGATGAGCACCACCCCCTACTGGTCAAGACTAGACCATTCGGTCTTGGGGAAACCTTTACCTTTAAGCACATATAAACTTATGCATGATGGCAAAACAGCAAGGGTTACTACCCTTGCTAACCAGGCAAAGAGGCATCTCTTATATTTAGCTGCTAAATATAAGCTGAAAAATGTCTGCTAAGGGAAAAAACTGCTAATGTCTCTTCTGTACAATCCCCCAAACCACTGCCCCAAGGTACTCTTAAGCAAACCATATTCCAAATATTTATTGGGCTTTTAGCACAAATATTTAGATCAATGGTTCTCAAACATTTTAGACTGGGACCAGCTTTTTAGAATGGCGCTCATGTTGGCACCCACGAAAATGCAAATTGGCATTCTTGGACTGCAGCAATTGCACAACCATGAAACATCCTGACAGAGAGCAAGCTCAGGATAAAATATTATGTAAAAGGATTGAACTAAAAACAAAATAATAACCTCACACTTGCAAATTCAAACTGTTAACACTCGCAAAAGGAATAGCAAGAGTAAGGTCTGCAGTTTCCATGATGGCTGCTCTCAGTTTTCTGCGATCCACCAAGTGGGTACCATCACACTGATTTAGATTATCCCTATTGACTGTCAATTTAAGATAAATTGTCCACAGTTCAGGGCATGCTTAATTTCTCTTGTTTTAGAGGTGGTGCAGATAGAGATGAAAGAACACAGGAGACAGGACAACATTTGCAATACAAGTCAAAATAGCACATTTAAGAATCTCTTTACTTCAGGGTTCTAGACACTCACACAGCAGCAATTCAGGTTTTAACAGGGCCGTGCCATGGTTAAACTGGAAAACTGAACCAGAGACATACAGTATTTCCAAAGGCATTATACAAGTAGGTTATTATACAAGTAGTATCCTTTTTATCTGCAAGATCTGGGAAACAAACATCACCTTTTCATTTATCTAAGATATTTGCATAAGGTAATTCATACAAAGCTAGAATGGAGGAAAGAAGCAACGAATCCTGTTAATCAACGAAATTGTTTATCCTGGATCAAGAAAGTGGTGCTTGGATACACAGCTCTGCATTTCTGGCTTTATCATCCTGTGTGTATGAAAGGAGTGGCAGAGGAGAGGTGGCACAACACTTGGAAGGCAACTCCAGCTTTGCATTTAGGCATGTTGCCTTTTTAATAATGCAAGGCGTATGCATGAAAGTACTATAAATGAAGTGACTCTTTTCCTGCAGAGCAAATGCTGATAAAAGCAGGTTGATGAGGAGTAGCTCGGAAGGGCTACTGCTGACTGACAGGGATAAAATGCTTCCCTATGCTAAAATGACCAGGCCCTAAAATAGAATGCAACTTCCAGTAAAACAATATGCTACTGCAAGAGACAAATCAGCTCTATGACCATTCTATTTCCCCATTAGGTTTTAAAAGGAGAAAAAACCCTCCTCCTTTTCTCGTTATGCATATGAGTCAGCATTTTTGTCTAAAGGTGCCCATGGAACATGATGCTTCCATACAGTTATACAGCTGCATCCACAAACAACCAATTCCAACTATCTATACGTGCTGCTATTCAAAGAGCCAATTAAGAAGGAATCCTGAGAAGTGGGTTTGAAGAATGT
Organism: Lerista edwardsae; assembly: GCA_029204185.1. NCBI lineage: Eukaryota > Metazoa > Chordata > Lepidosauria > Squamata > Scincidae > Lerista > Lerista edwardsae. Next base: position 9,118,647 of record JAJKFI010000024.1, read on the forward strand.
CAAAGGCTACATCCAGAATGCTTTCAAAAAAATCAAGCACGTTTCCTTGCCTTTATGCTCAATGTATCTCATATGAAACGTTTAGGAGTTATATTTTAAAGCAAACACTTTCATGCCACCAGAGAATACATTAGGGGAAGTTATTTTATTTCTTTTTTTAAAAGGGAACATTTTATAGCACGTATCTGCTAATGAGAGCTAGTTCCTCCCAACGGCAAAGGGGCATTTTGGGCAAAATGATACCATCACTGTTCTTAGATGGAGCCTGATGGCACATGCATGGAATCTTGGGGAGCCCCAGAGCACCGGCATATGGACAGAGTGGGGCAGCACCAAGCCCCACATTGAATACCAGTGAAGAGCCAGGAAAGGAATGAGGAAGGAGAGCCATGATCAGGGGAGACGAGAGGGATGGACAAGCAAGCTGGGCAGGTGACAGATGGCGGCCACTTATGGTGTGCTCAAGGACCCCCTAAAGGGGTCTCATGGAGCCCCAGGGCTCCTAGGAACACATAAGAACACAAGAAGAGCCCTGCTGGATCAGGCCAAAGGCCCATCTAGTCCAGCTTCCTGGATCTCACAGTGGCCCACCAAGTGCCTAAGGGAGCTCATTAGACAACAAGATGCTTGTATCCTGTTGCCACTCCCTTTCACTTGGCATTCTGAAGTAGCCTACTACTAATGTAACGAGGTTGCACCACCCATCATGGCATATAGCCCACAATGGATGTTTCCTCCAGAAATCTGTCCAGTCCCCTTTTGAGAAACACCCCATCTAGGCCGGATGCCATCACCACATCCTGTGGCAAGGCGTTCCATAGCTTAATTACCCGCTGGGTTAAAAAGTATTTCCTTTTATCTGTTTTAACTCTCCCAACACTCAATTTCAGTGGATGTCCCCCTGAAATTGTGCTGAAATTGAGAAACACCCCCCTTCCCACTCCACAGAGATTGCCAGAAAGCAATGGTCATGAGATAGCTGGTTCAGATGCACTGATCCTTGGGATCAGAGCATCAGATGTGCTTTCCGATTTTGCAGCAGTATAGAATTTAAAGATATGATCACAAGAAAGGGCTGTTGCCAAAGAGCTGACAGGTTATTCCAAACCAATAAGTGGGCTTCAACCTTCCCTTGCCTCTGCAAATCTCTGCAAATCTTGCCTCTGCAAATCTCCATCTCCATTTGCCTTCACCGCTCAAGTTCCTACTTTTTGTCTTTTCTTATTACCCTCATTGGGGCAGAAGATTTAGCCGAGAGGGTTAATGCCTCCGTTTGCCCGAAGATAACACCTGAAGATCTCAAGGTCGTGAGCTCGGGACTGCAGGAAGTCTCTGAGAGCGGCAGACCTTGCAACTGCGGCTGATTAGAAGCTGAGCTTCAGCTGCCTCGTGGGAGGAGGAGTGTGCTGAAGGTCAGCTGCATCTCTGGTGTGAGCAGGGAAGCATCAGCCAGCAGAAGACAGACGGGTGGCTAAAGAAAGAAGGCTAAATCCAGAAAGGAAGATCTGAATGTGTGTAGTTCTTGAAAGACAGAACATTTCTGTAAAATTGTAAAAACCTTCGGGTTTATGAAAAAGTCTGCCTATGTAAACCGCCTTGAGTTGTAATCACTAGAGAAATCTAGTGATCTTAAGAAAGGCGGTATATAAATACATGTATTATTATTATTATTATTATTATTATTATTCTGCTGGGCCTTTCTTATCTTGCCCTCATTCTCTCCTCTGCCTGCTGCCTTCTCAGCCCCTTTGCCTACTTCTTTCACAGACCATTCTGCACCTCCCTCAATCTTTTTGCATGGTCCATCCCCCTGGCTTTACAGCAAACCAGCCAATTACTGCCAAATGCATCACCGTTGCACGAAGTATCATTGCACGTAACAAGATCTCTTATGATCACGCAATGTCTCTATGTCCTACGCGCTCAGCCTCAAAGCCCATCTATATCCTACTACTTGAAATACTGTGGATATAGCACCCTAGAAGGGTCTGGCACACTAAATAAGCAGGAAGTTACACACAAATCTTCCATGTGCCAGAAAAGTTACCTCAATTAATTTGGTGGCACTTCCCATATCGCCCCAAATAGGGACTTATCCCCAAAAAGAAGCTGGTCAAAAGTCAAAGAGGCAAAGAAAAGCCAAGTGCAACATGGTAAAGAAACATTCCTGCAGAACGAAGAATGCAAAAGAGGTTCCAATTTCAAGACAACTGCAAGCACAGCAGAGAAGATACTTGGAACACTGCAGCCTACACCATCACTCCCAGGATACATCAGATTCTGGTGCAGAGGAAGTGACATCAGATTCTGGTGCAGAGGAAGTGACATCAGATTCTGGTGCTTAGCCTGCCAAACCGACTTGCAAGTAGCTGTGTGCCTGCGGTGACTAAATAATTCCCTTCAAGCAAACGGAAGCATTTATAAATTGGGAATGAGCTTTTCACCGTCTTTCAGGCTACTGATGTGCCATAAAATGAAACTAGCATAATGGAGGCTATAAGTTGCCCGGTACAACCTTTTACATTGTTGTTTAAATAGACGTTTTAAGAATCCTTGAAGCAATACACTGTTCAGATGGCAAATGAAGCAGAATACCCTTTGTTTACACCAATCAAACTTCAATGACAGATTTGTAGCTTTGAGAGCCAGGTTTGTCAAGCCTTCTATTTTTTGCTCGCATAGCACAGATTCACACTTTCAGAAGGGGGCCAACAGCACAGATGTCTAACGGATCTTCACGTTGGTAGCAGTGGATAGATACACTTAATTTTAAATGATAGTGGAAGAAGAGAGACGGCTAGCTACTACAAACCGTAAGCCACATGCACTGCATTTGGCTGAGCTAAATACTGAGCGCATCTGCTTACCCCGTGTGTTGGTTGCCATGTCAGCCACTTTCTGAAAGGCGTCCAAGAAGGCAGCTGCTGCTACTACTGTCGTCCTAGAATACAGACAGATAATCGTGTTAGAATAGCTAGTCACAGCCTGTTTAGGTCACTACTACACAACAGGGAAAATGCTTAAGGAAATAAAAAAGCTGCTAGAGGGGGAAAAAATATAGCAAGGAAACTTGCTAAGGTCTCAGCCACACCTGCGTCCTAATCCCCTTACTGCACCACAAACTGACGGTACTGTTGCTCAGGTAGTGGATTGCTACCAGAAAGATGTCTCTAAAGCAGTGTTGTGCAAACTGTGGGTCAGGAGGAAGTTGGTGGCTCGCAACCCGATGTTAGGTGGGTCGCAGAAAGTGGGAGCAGCCATTTTGGAAGCTGCAGGCCTTACTCTTGCTCTATTTCTTTTGTGGGTATTAAACTGTTTGAATTTTCAAGTGAGGGTTTTTTAAAAAAATTTGTTTTTAGTTCAATGTTTTTACATAATATTTTGTCCTAATCTTGCTTTTAGGATGATTACCACACTTTTATGATGATTGACCATTTCCCTCATGCACACATTCTCTCTCAGCTCACAACAGCAAATGGCTGTCGAAAAACCAAACTCCCTGCACATTCACCCTTCTAGATTCTGAACAAGAACTGAACTTTTGTTTGTTTACTGGGGAGCACTCAAATGCTCAAACTCCCAATCCTAAACTGAAGATCTGCCAACCTAGTGTTCCCTGCACTGGCAGCAGATGCCATAAACATGCCATAAGGCACATTGCAACACCCAGAGAGTAAGCAGCAGCCAGCGAGGGGGCCTGCACAGACCCATCAGCGCTGTATCTTCAGCCCTGGCTGTCGGCAGAGGTACATATACCGCCCAGTGGAGCAGGGGAAGGTGGCAGAATGGTGTTTCAGAAGCGGGGAGGGGCATTTTGGGGCAGGGGAGGGCAGAACGGGAGTGGTAAAGACCCAGGAGGAGGTGGGAATGGTGCAACAGGACTTCGCCGTATCCAAATCTGTGTCCTGGGCCTTGTGGCATTACAACAGACCTCCAGGATTTGAGCCAACTAAATACCTGGTACAGATCTGAGAGGCCCCATAGGGCAGGCTTTACCCAGCGTAAGGGGGGGAAATATATAATAAATTTACTGATGTAACTTGTGTCTATAATAATAGCTACATAATATACAATTACTATAAGCTTTGAATGTTTGCACCCAAATCACAGCCATAGTCTAGGGGCAAACCATTAGTACACATGCAGCCCACAATCCTGATCCAAAAATCAGCACCTTCCTCTTTTTCCTCTTCTGAAGAAAAGACATTGGAGTTTCTGTCACAGAATCCCCCATGTGAATATCTAATTTGGAGCAGAGCTAATGCTAAAAAGAAACACAGTTGGGGATGAAAACAGCAGCAGCAAACTCCGATTCTAATTCTTCTGAAGATATACAAATGATCATTTCTAACTAGAGCACAAGAGAGATATGCTCATTCTTCATTCCTTGCACAACAGACTTTTAACCTCATCCTGCTCACAACTTGGACTTTGTTCTGGTCAGTTTCATTGTCCCAACAGTCTTAAGCAATTGTACTGCCGATTAAGATAAACTGCCCTTCCTGTAGGAAGCCAAGAACAAACATGAAACAGCTCAGGTTCCCAGAACAAGTTGGTATGTTCATAAGGATAGTCTACTTCAACTTTAGAAAAACTCACCCAAGACTTTTGCAAGTACTGCACCACTACTGCCACTTTTGTTGTTGTGCACAGGAAAAGGATGCTTGCTCGCACAACTGGGGTTTCCCTCTGCATCCTCCCAAACTATGCCTCTTTTGATGAACCAAAGAGCTGCACAGCCACATTGTGCCCATTGGTGCGCACACACCCCAAGCAATTTCACATCTTGCAGGATCAGACCCGTATCACATGGTTTGCAGGACAGTGGGGTCAAGTACCGCCTGCCATACTATGAAATGGCATTAGCTGAAAAGCATTGACCTATATACCAACCAAGGACTCAGGCAGTCAGCACATATTTGTCCATGAATAGGAGCCATCCCCAGACAAGATAATAGTTTACATCTATTTGGGGACCTCCTTAGATACGTTAATCTAATCCAGCAGTCTTCAAGCTGTGGACCACTGTGTACAGGAAAAGCCGTTCCCCTTCTGGCCAATGCTGAGAGTTCCATTTTGCTGCCACTTCTGGCACTTGTGCTGCACAGAGAGACACTCCGAGTAGTCGGTCTATTGTCCATTGCCCCAGCAGATCTTGCACCCAGCTTTCTAGGAAGACGCGACTGCCCAGAGTGTCTCTGTGCAGCCCGAGTGCCAAGAGAAATGGCAGCACGATGGAACTCTCAGCGCTGGTCACTGTGGGGCGGTGTTCCCTGTATACTGGATCCAGCCCGTGGGCTGGAGTTTGGAGGTAGCTGATCTAATGTAAGTACACTCAAAGTACACAGGTTTATCAATCAGAAGAAAAAGGAAGAACCAACAGCCTGATGCTTCCAACAGCCTGATACTGATTAAGCATCCTCCACGGCCTGCCAAAAGTCATGCAAAGCAGAGGTGTCAATGGGAAAAAAGCAACAGCAGAAGACAGGATGGGAAAAAGAGGGGACTTAGCCTGCTTGAGTACTAAGGCTGGGGGTTTTGTTGCCAGCCCCATGCAAGTTTACAAAACAGGAGCTGCAACAAAATTCAATTTAAGGTCTTGGAAGCATAGTGCAAAACCCAAAGCATGTGGTCTAGCTGCTCAGGCATCACCAAGTGTTCTCCTTCTTTATTAGTTCCTTTGCAACCTAGCTATGAAGAAGGTCTAGAGGAGGATTTACAAGCGAGCAGGGTAAGGTTTGAATATAAAATCAACTGCGTGTCTGAATCTAAAATTGCAAAGAATCTATACACCAATGACAAACCGAAATAAGTATACAGGAGGACGTGCATCCACAAATACAACATACTAGCCACCCTTAATATCCAACAGCAGAGTCTAAACATTTTTGCTTGAAACATAATTTAGAACTATTATCTGAATTAATGAAGTATTTGCATCCATTTCTTAATTTAAAGGCTGCTCATATGTGATGCGATGCAGAATTTGCACAGCAGGAAGCACCATCTAATTTTCAGGTTTGATACCTTCATGGCAATACTCGGGGTCAGCTTTAGATTGGAAATGCTTCCAACCTTAACTGTGCAGAGGTGTGAAGTAAGGAAAAGATCCCTCTCCCTCCCTCCTTCTCCTGTGAACGACTGTCATTAGCAAAGCCATAAGGACCCCAGTACACCTTGGATAGTTCCAATTTTCCTACAATAATACTGAGAAAAAGAGGCAGGACTGGGTTCCTGGAGAGAATGCAGTCAGGCAGAAACATGGATACATGAGAAAAGCAGCTTACCTAAGCTGAGATTGTAGCTTCCCTGCTTTGTTTATGAAGTCTTCCCACACTGGATAGCTTCCCTAGAAGAGAAAAACAATAATACAGGAAAATGAAATGGCTTAATTTGATCAACCTTCTCAAATTCCATCACACAGCAAAATGGAAGTAACAGAAACCACTATTGCATGCTCAGGCCAATTCTAAAAATGATTAATTTATAAAGTCCCACTCCCCCATTTCCACCAGAATCTACAAAGCCAGCATGGCACAGTCTTCCAGTCAAGAAAGGCTGAAATGGGAGAGCGCACCCAAAAAGATTCCTTTCTACACAACTATCACACTCTGATCCAGTGCTGGGGTTTGTTTTGTGGCAGCTTGGCAGGGATCGTTGGCCCACTTCCTGTACTCAACAAGCAAGGGATTAAAGCTGCAATCCTTACCTGGGAGTAACCCCACTGAACTCAATGGGACTTCCCTCTGAGTAGACAGCGGATTGCATTGTAAGGGAAAAGACCCCCCAGAGTACAGAGGTTCGTTGTGAGGTTCTCAATGAAAACAGAAATTTCCTGGTTTAAGATGATATCAGCTTTGGAAATTAAACTCATCTTTTTTTTAACCTTGTTACAGCAAAACCACCAATGTTCCCCTATCCTTAAAAGGGCATCCCCAGTATCCACAGTTTCAGATATCCATGGTGGGATCTGGAACAGAACCCCAGTGGATAACGGGACATGCCTGTACTCAATTCTCTGTTGGCAAGTAACTTTATCCCATGTATATCATAAACCTTTTTTAGTCAAGGAACTAAACACACAAAGAGCAATGTACTGGGTTAGGCGGAGATGCGACTACTGTGGTGGGCCATATATGTTGTACAAACAGAAACCTTGATCATGTACTTGATCATGAAGATAAAAAAAATTTGGGACCAAATTATGTTAAACTGAAGACGTCGTTCAAGTGAATTTGCTTAACTTTTTTGTACTACACAGAAGACGGTGGAATGCACCGATCCAGACTGGAACTGCAGCACGGGGGAAAGGAAGCTTCGAACAGGCTTCCATACGCCAACAACATATCGGACGGGCCATAACAGATTAACATAACACAAGCTTAACTGACAACTACATGATACCAATGGGTTGCTTTCTGAATGACAGACCTAAAAAGCTAATTGTGCTTTCTAAATCTGATAGGTTCACAGAGAAACACAGGACAATCACCTTCCCACCCAGAATGATGTGCCTAACAGAAGAAGATTTGGGCAGAAGATTTAGCCGAGAGGGTTAATGCCTGTTTGCCCGAAGATAACACCTGAAGATCTCAAGGTCGTGAGCTCGGGACTGCCGGAAGTCTCTGCGAGCAGCAGACCTTGGAAACTGCGGCTGATTAAAAGCTGAGTTTCAGCTGCCTCGTGGGAGGAGGAGTGTGCTGAAAACAGCTGCATCTCTGGTGGCAGCAGGGAAGCCTCATCAGCCAGCAGACGACAGACGGGTGGCTAAAGAAAAAAGGCTAAATCCAGAAAGAAAGATCTGTAGGACTGTTGTTCTTGGAAGATAGAACATTCTGTAAATTGTAAAAACCTTCGGGTTTGTGAGAAAGTCTGCCTATGTAAACCGCCTTGAGTTCAATCATTAGAGAAATCTAGTGATATTAAGAAAGGCGGTATATAAATAAATGTATCATCATCATCATCATCATCATCATCATCATCATCTACGTATTCCCTTCATCTCAAGATGCACAAGCTCTTTCTGGGAAACAGAAGCACTCGGGGCATTTGATTCCCCCATCCTTAAACAAACATTCATGCAAATTTGGCCAAGCTCATCCTTCCCACCTACCCAACAGGAGGGACTAACAGAAGGGTACAGTCACTACCTTGCAATGCTGGTCCAAGTTGAATCAAGCCAAACTATACTTTTTGGAGGGGGTCAGGTGGGTCACAGAACGCTGGGAGGAGCCATCTTGGAAACTGCAGACCTTACTCTTACTATATTCCTTTTGTGAGTATTAACAGTTTGAAGTTTTCTTAAAATTGTTTTTAGTTCAGTGCTTTACGTAATATTTTGTCCTAATTTTGCTTTCTGACAACAATATTTTATGATTGTGCATTTGCTTCAGTCCAAGAATGCCAGTTTGTATTCTAGGAGTGCCATTTGATTGTGTCACACTGACACCACTTTCTGCTTGATGATGGCACTTCTGGCCATGACATCACTTTCAGGTTAATGACATCACTTCCGGCGGGTCCCAACACGAGTGCCATTCTAAAAAGTGGGTCCTGGTCTTTTTGAGAACCACCGCATTATAGTGGCTTCTACCTCCACAGCTCTATATTAAGTGAGGTGTATTTACCATGCTGAATTTTCCAAATCTTGAATTCAGCCCAATTTATTAGTTCTTCTCCCACTGGAGCCATCTTGTGCCAAGTAACATCTATTACACTAGTCCTCGGAAGACATTCCACATTTCTTGTAAGATACTGCCCAAGAACCTATTAAACACACAATGCCTTTTGGCAAGGATAACCTGTTTCAGATAATTGTAAAACAGAGCCAGAACAGCAATTTGCTCAATACAACAAGAGAACCATCAGCTCTTGGCGATTTTGCAATACCAATGGAGTATGCAAATTACAAGCAGCTCCCACCTTCCCCTGCCTGCAATACACCAACAACCAAACAATGCAGATCATTTCAAGTCACTCATCAAATTTCTTGTCTACCTAGTTAGTGTTGCTTGAACAAATATTTCATGTCTCATTCACAAACACAAAGTGGTCATCTAGGATTTTCTGGTTTTGATCTACGACACAGCAATGATTCCATTCATAAAATTACCCTTAGAGAGAGCGGGCATGGTGGTACAAATCAGACCAGGATCAGTCCCAAAATCAGAACTATCTAGTGCAGTGGTTCCCAAACTGTGAGTCGGGACCTACCAGTGGGTCGCGAAGCACCTAGAGCAGCCATATTGAAAATATGGGAAGATGGGATGCTGGAAAGAGGGAAGGCTGTGTAGTTTTGCTTGTGTCAAGGTTGCAAATAGGCTTTTGTCTTTCTGATACACTTTGCTATTGGAAAATGACTGAGAAATAACCCAATGTATTGCTGCAATCTTAAGAAAGCAGCAGGCTCTGGCATCACAATGACAGCACTTCTAGTCATGACATAACTTCTGGTGGGTCCTGGAAAGATTGTCATTCTAAAAAGTGGGTCCCGGCGCTAAAAAGTTTGAGAACCCCTGAACTAGTGACAGGTAGTCCTTCCCTGCCTTGTAGCAAGGACTGGCACTAAAGCAAAGCTGTCAGAGTTACAGCAAACAGATGAATCCATATACAAACATGTTTCTCGGGAAATATTCCATAGCCCAAAAACAACTGTTTTCCGCTTGCAAATCAAAACCAGATGAAATCAGTGCAGCTCTCAATTTATAAAAATGTTCAAGTTCTCCTTGTGGCTCCCTCCCACAAAGTGTCTTAATTAGAACTGAAAGTTTATGTTTGTATTGTTGTCATAGGAAGAATAGTTGAAGCCTTCACTACTAGTACCGGGCCATAAAGATTAGCAGCACTCTTGTGTACCATGTGTTCCAAGGCACCACAGCATAAACCCAGAGCACACAAATGCTTCTAATTAGTCTACACACCAAGCTTCTCCAGAGGTTAGCTTATTAGTTCACTGGGGGGGGAAATATACATGGAGCACTCTGTCTTTTCCTGCCTTTATCTTTTATAGCTCATCACAAGGCTAACAGACACAAAATCCTAGCTTTTCCCTCTAAATCAGTGGTTCCCAAACAGTGGGTTGGGAGTCAATTTCAGGTGGGTCACAAAGCACCTAGAGCAGCCATATTGAAAATATGGGAAGATGAGTTGCTGGAAAGCGGGAGGGCTGTGTTTTGCTTGTGTCAAGGTTGTAAATAGGCTTTTCCTTTTCCAATTCACTTTGCTATTGGAAAATGGCTGAGAAATAACTCAAGTTATAGCAGCATTCTCAGGAAAGCAGCAGACTCTGGCATCACAATGACTGCACCTCCGGCCATGACATCACTTCCAAGGGGTCCCAGACAGCTTGTTATTCTAAAAAGTGGGTCCCGGTGCTAAAAGGTCTGAGAACCACTGCTCTAGGTAAATTAATTTTTACTATTAACAGCTCAGGAGAGAGATCTTGGGGTGCTGGTGGACAATTCAATGAAGGTATCGACCCAGTGTGCGTCAGCAATTAAGAAGGCCAATTCCATGCTTGGGGTAATTAAAAAAGGGGTTGAGAATAAAACAGCCAATATTATCATGCCATTGTACAAATCAATGGTAAGGCCACACCTGGAATATTGTGTCCAGTTCTGGTCGCCGCATCTTAAAAAGGACATAGTGGAGTTGGAAAAGGTGCAGAAGAGAGCGACAAAAATGATTACGGGGCTGGGGCACCTCCCTTATGAAGAAAGACTGCAGCGTTTGGGGCTCTTCAGTCTAGAAAAAAGGCGCCTGAGGGGGGACATGATTGAGACATACAAAATTATGCATGGAAGGGATAGAGTCGATAGAGGGATGTTCTTTTCCTTCTCTCAAAACACCAGAACCAGGGGGCATCCGCTAAAACTGAGGGTTGGGAGAGTTAAAACAGATAAAAAGAAGTACTTTTTTACCCAGCGGGTAGTTGGTAGCGCTGGTGGTAGCAGGTGATTTCAATCAAGCTAATTTAAGAACTGTACTCCCTAAGTTTTGTCAGTATGTTGACTGTCCCACAAGAGGGGAAAATACCTTGGATCAGGTCTACAGTAATATCATGCATGGATACAGGACTATGTCTTTGCCCCATATAGGGCAATCTGACCATATATCTTTGTTTATGATTCCATCGTACAGACCTCTTGTAAATAGAATTAGACCGACAACTAGAGAGGTAAAGGTGTGGCCTGATGGTGCATCTGAGCAACTTCAAGATTGTTTCAGGAACACCGAATGGGCACTGTTTAAGGAGGACAACATCGAGACTTATACTTCAACAGTTTTGTTCTATATCAAAAGCTGTATTGATGTTGTTACTACTACTAGACAGGTACGGGAGTTTTCAAATAACAAGCCCTGGGTTAACAAGGAGGTGCGTCTTTTATTAAGGGCTAGGAATGCTGCTTTCCATTCTGGCAATATGATACAGTATCGAGAGGCTAGAGCTAAACTGAAAAGGGGCATTAAGGATGCCAAAGCTGTATATAAACGAAGGATTGAACAACTTTTTGAGAGCTCGGACTCCCGTCAGGTATGGCAAGGTTTGCGACAAATTACGGGACAGAGTAACAAGAACAGCTTGACTTGCTGCAGTGATTCCTTGGCAGAGCAACTAAATCAATTCTTCGGCCGCTTTGAGGCGGGAACAGGAACAACTATCGCCCCGGCATCTGAAATTGAGAGAACATCAATGTCTAACACTGACATACAACCTCTCCTACTGCAAATTTCTGATGTGAGGCAGGTCTTCCAGAAGGTTAATATTCGTAAAGCAGCTGGACCAGATGGAATTATGGGACGAGTTGTTAGGGACTGTGCTGCAGAGTTGGCTGGAGTATTTATGGATATATTCAACCTATCTTTGCTGCTGTGTTCTGTCCCAACGTGTTTGAAAACATCTATCATAGTACCAGTCCCTAAGCAGTCCGTAGTGGCATCTCTTAACGATTATAGACCTGTGGCCCTAACACCTGTCATCATGAAATGTTTTGAGAGACTGGTGTTGAATTATGTTAAGGCTAGTCTGCCGTGCCGAAGCGAGGGAGAACTCACACAGACCAATATGATCAATAATAAAGTTCTGGTTTATTGATGAATACAGACTCATATTTATGGTTCAGTTTCCCAAGGCATTCGTTCATTAATTAACTCATCAGAAGGCTGCATTGATTAGCTCAGGAAGCATCGGCAAACAAGACTAACAATGACTGACAAGATTAACAAGGGAAAACAAGCTTAAAACGGTCTCGCGGCTTTTGCAATCTTTCTTCCTTCTTAGCGCAGGATGCTCCGCTTCCGATCTCCTTGTTCCGTGCGTTTGTCGTGTTGCGCAAGGGTTAGTTGATTGCAGCAGTCTCTGGCCCATGTTTCCCCAATCCCATAGTCCTTAGCAAAAACCCACTCTCTGCACAACACTAGTCTACCACCCACTTTGGATTCATATCAATTTGCCTATAGGAGCAACAGATCTACGGATGATGCTGTGTCTATTGTTGTTCACATGGTATTGCGACATTTGGAACAACAAGGTACTTATGCAAGGCTGTTATTTGTGGACTACAGTTCGGCTTTTAATACGATATTACCTAGTAGGCTGTTTCTCAAGATGCGTAGTCTGGGCATACATCAGAAGATCTGCCTGTGGTTAAAGGATTTTCTGACAAACAGGCCACAGTCAGTAAGGATGGGATCCCATTACTCTTCTACTCTAATATTAAGCACAGGAGCCCCTCAAGGCTGTGTGCTAAGCCCCTTCCTTTATTCCCTGTACACATATGACTGCACGCCACTGTATAGCACCAATGCTATTATTAAATTTGCAGACGATACAACAGTAGTGGGGCTCATCAATGAGAACAACGAGACTGTGTACAGAAAGGAAGTACAAGGGCTGATATTGTGGTGTAAAGAAAACCATCTTACACTTAATGCCAAACAAACTAAAGAGCTTATCATTGATTTTAGGAGGAAGAGAGATGCGCATTTGCCTTTGCTCATAAATGGTGAGGAGGTGGAAAGGGTTGGCAGTTTCAAATTTCTGGGTACCTACATTTCATCGGACCTCACATGGACATTAAATGCCGATATGCTAGTGAAGAAGGCGCAGAAGAGGCTGTACTTCCTAAGGGTGCTTGGGAGGATGAACCTTTCTCAGCGTCTACTTCTGGCTTACTACCGTAGCACCATTGAGAGTGTCCTCACATACAACATTTTAGTATGGTATGGGAGCAGCTCTGTAGGGGATAAAAAGGCACTACAGAGAATTATTAAAGTGGCCCAGCATACCATCGGGCTCCAGCTACCCACCCTTGAAGATATTTTCGCCACCCGCTGTTTAAGGAAAGCACATAATATCCTTAGAGACTTTTCCCATCCAGCTTACAACTTTTTTGAATTGTTGCCTTCTGGCAGAAGGTATAGGACTATTAAAACTCGGACAACACGTTTTAAGAACAGTTTTTACTCTAGAGCCATAACAGCATTGAACAATGAACTGAAGTACCAGTAGATAGGGGCAGTCGGACTGTATTATTTCCTATTGTGTGGATGTTTATCATTCCCTATTGTGTGGATTTCCTGTTGTGTATTATTTCCTATTGTGTGGATGTTTGTGTTTCAGAGGAGGAATTTTTTGAAGGGGGGCGGGGAGTGTGGGGATTGGGGGGGATTGTTGGGAATTCAATGTGTGTGTTGGTTTGGTCTCCGGGTGTCAACGAATTTCATTGTATTGTGTAATACAATGACAATAAATAATAATAATAATAGTTAATCTGTGGAACTCCTTGCCACAGGAGGTGGTGATGGCATCTGGTCTTGATGCCTTCAAGAGGGGATTGGACAGATATCTGGAGGAAAGGTCCATCATGGGCTATAGGCAATGATGGATTGTGCAACCTCCTTACATAGGTGATGGGCTACTGGTACCAGGTGCAAGGGAGTGGCAACAGGATGCAAGCATCTTGTAGTCTCATGCCTTCCTGGGGCACCTGGTGGGCCGCTGTGAGATACAGGAAGCTGGACTAGATGGGCCTTTGGCCTGATCCAGCAGGGCTCTTCTTATGTTCTTATGTACTACAGGAGACTCTCCCTTGTTTGTGGGATCAGATGCCCACCCCAGTGTTCCAACTGACAACTTCTGGTCATATCCGGGAGGTGTTCTGGGGTGAGGGGAGGTCACACACAGCTTCCTGTTCCTTGGAACATCTCCTGGATACACGTGGAAGCTGCCAACATGAACCAGAAATGGTTTCGGGTTGCGTCCAGGAGGCCTTCTGGAGCCATAGGAAAGTGATCAACATTCAGACTGGACATCTTACCCTCCAGTTCTGGCAATCAGATGAGATTCTAGTCAGATTTGTATGTCAGGTTTGAAATCCTTTTCTTGCCTCCCCTCATTTCCACTGAACCACCATCACCACCACCCTTATTTGCATTAAGACTCCCTGGATCCAGGAGTTGGCTGCAATAATCAAGCGACCCAAGCTCATTCATCAAAATAAGCTGTCTACGGCATAAAACGGATCCAGCGTGGCTCGTGGCCCAGTCTGCCAGCGCAAGATGAAAGCAACACAACGGTGGCCTGAAAAGGAACTTTGGCCATGGTGACATGGCAGCAGGTGGATCCCTGCAGTGGCCAATAATTTGTTGACTGAACCTGTGATATTTGTTGCATAAAAGGTTTCTGTCAATCAATACGAGAAAAGGGCACTTGGCAAACCATAAAGGACACCATCACACTATCCTGCACAATCTGTAGAAAGATTTGCAAAACTCTGAGCAAGCCACAAATACTCTTGCAAAACCTGGGGTGGAGTGGGGGAGTTGAACTGCTCCGTACAAATTTCACATTCACTTTCTGACATATAACAATTTGAATTCTCAACATTCCTGGGAAATTCAAATGTCAGCATACATATTTTGGTTCTGCCAAGAGGGCTTGCAATGAGAAAGCCATATTCGCCAATCAAACCAAACGTCACATTTTTGCCTTCAACCGTAAATGCCCCTTTTCATACCTTCAAGTCTGCACGTATAAGCCAGTAGCAGGATGCTACCAAGTGTATAGACTGTATGTATGGAGAGATAGAGTGAATGAACCTACGGCCACATCCCGATTTCAGATCAGCAACTGACCTCACTGAATTCTCCCCCCCCCCACGAAGTATTTCTGGCAGGTTCATTAGCTATGTATGATATACATTTCCAAAAGTCCAATAGAAGTACTAACAACTGCCTCCATGCTTTAACCAGCAATATACCAAGTTTAGTGTTAAATATTTAACATCAACGTTTTGTGTTCAAGCTCTACAAGAAAAGCCCTCCTGGCTCAGGGCAAAGGCCAGTATCCTGTTTTTCCACAGAGGCCCGCCAGGTGCCTCCGGAAAGCGCACAAGGAGGAGAGAAATGCACAACATCCACCCACCCCACCACCCCGCCATTGCTCCCCTCCAACTGGCATTCAGAAGCTCAGAACCCAGAGGTAGCTCACAACCATTCCTCCACCGGCATTTCTGGTTGCTGAATAAGAACAAGCAACATAAGATTCCATTCCCTATGATCTCCTAACACTAGGAAAATATTTTGGCTTATATTTACACATATGGGCATGCGCTGGTATCTGTGAGGAATAGGTGCCTGGCCAGCGGTGTTATGCTGCCGGAACGCTGGGTGGGACATCCGGGTGATCGACAGCCTGCCCGTCGCATTCTGCAGCGTTATGCTGTTTGCGTAATGTATGCAAGCGGCGTAATTGGTTACGCAAACGGCATAACACTCCGGAACGCAACATGTGGGCTGTCGATCACCCGGATGTCCCGCCCAGCGTTCCGGCAGCATAACACCGCTGTGCCTGCCCCCCCCCCCCCGTGGATACCTGAAACAGCAGACAGGAGGAAACGTATCTCCTGCCTCCCCAAGCAAGAAGGCTTGTTAGCTACCCAAATGAAGAATAAAGGAAGGTGACGGGGGGGGGGGGTCCAAACTGTGGATAATTGAAACCATGGATACAGGAAGTGGTGAAATTCAGCCAGTTCTCACCTATTCTGCAGAACCGGTTGCTAATTTTAGGTTGGAAGAGGGAAGAAAGGCAGCGGATGGCCCTGTAGGCCGCCCTGAAGGACACAGAACCGGTTGTTAATTTATTTGAATCCCACCACTGGATTCAGGGGTCCATTTAAATTGTGTTAAAATCACTAGACGAGCACAAGGGAAATAAGCACATTTATGTGGCATCCATGGATCGTACTGGGACTCAAGTCAACATGCATGCAATGTTCGGTAAGAAAAAGGGCAGTGTGCCTCTAGAGAGGATTACAAAACTGGTCGTCACCGACTGTTGCAGCACCACAGCTTGTGTTTGCCCTAAACATACTGACAGTTGTCTAAAGGTTCTGCAACAATACGACTTGGATGTCTGCCAGCAATCTCACAATTCATGTTCATGAACATTATTCCTCCACAAAAACTAGCCTACATTAGCAGCTTGTTCCACGTGGACTATTCAAAAGGGACCACCTGCCTTCCAATTTATAAAGACATTTATCAGCACAGATGTTGGAAGGCAAGTTTTACTGAACATGGGTTACTACTACCAAGCAGGTGCTTCATGCAAAATCATCTTCCATATATGCATGTACAAGATCTGACCACTGAGCCAAATTCCTTGACTGATCAACTCACCATCTATGTGGCCATACTCCATGAAGCCAAGAAGGCCCCCATGCAGGTCAGGGGTCCCCAATCTTATGGGGCCTATGAGCTCCACAGAAATTCTGAGAAAGGGTGGCAGAGAAAGAAACCATCACTGGGGGGGGGGGCAGGCCAAGTCCAATAAGGCTGCCAAGAAACCAGGGCCAGGCAGAGAGCGAGCTCTCACACATGCACATACTCCTCCCATATACTCTTCCATCCTTTGCAACCCCAGCTGTCCTGTCTGACACTTGATTCACACAGGATTCAAACAGGCTCCCCTTGATTCAATCCGCACTTGTGTTTCAAGGGGGGGCCATCCGAAGAGGGAAAGGAGAGGGAAACATGCTGTTCCACTCCCTCTACTCCCTCTTGTACACATTTGAAAAGGCGGCAGTGTAGAGATTAGGCATTGATGGGAGTAACAGGCGGGCACCATCAGAAATTTTTCTGGTGTACGTGCACTCATGGGCACTATGTTGGGGACCCTGATGGTGGTGGTAGGCTACCTGATTGTGACATACAAAATTATGCATGGAATGGATAAAGTGGATACAGGGAGGTTCTTTTCCCCGTCACAATACCAGAACCAGGGGTTGAGTGTTGGGAGAATGAGAACAGGTGAAAGAAAATACTTCTTTACCCAGCAGGTAATTAATCTGTGGAACTCCTGGACACAAGAAGGGGTGATGGCATCTGGCCTAGATGCCTTTAAAAGGGGATGGCACAGATTTCTGGAAGAAAAGTCCATTGCAGGCTATAGGCCATGATTTATTTGTTTGTTTATAGGATTTATACCCCACCTTTCTGCCCCATGGGCACCCAAGGCGGCTTACAATGACAATTAGTACAACCTCCTTATTTTAAGAGGTAGGCTACCTCGGAGTGCCGGATGCAGGGGAGCGGCAACGAGATGCACATATCTAGTTGTCTTGTGTGTTCCCTGAGTCATCTGGTGGGCCACTGCGAGATGCAGGAAGTTGGACTAGATGGGCCTTTGGGTTCTTCTTATGTTCTTATGCTTTATTTAATTATGGGACCATTTGTTCGTAAAGACAGGAAGTAGTGCTGCTTACCTAATCTTATAGGAGTCAAGGTTAATAACAGCAGCACCTATGGCGCAATCCTAACCAACTGTCCAACAGCACTGGAATAAGGTCAACACAGTTCCGACATAAGGGAACAAACATTCCCTTACCTTGAGGAGGCCTCTGTGACTGCTATTCCATTGCAGAATGCAGCACATGCCCCACTGACACAACTACAGTAGGTGGAAAATTGCTGGCAGGTTGGTTAGGATTGTGCCCTTAGTTGCCTAGGCCCATCCATGACTCCATCTTGCCCGCTGCAATATCCAGGGACTCTCCCCACATGACTATCTACTCTGCGAAGCTTCTGCAAGGAATTGGACTTGGATCTAGAAAAACCTGCAGTACTGTTTGGATTAGAACACTTAAGACACAGCCATGAGTAAGAGAGACATTATGAAGAGTTGGATGGAGAGTCAAATATTTTGTTTTCTGGTCCAAAGAGAAGTTAGCGCTTTAGAAATATTTGACTGGTCAAATGCCTAACCCTTGTCAAAATTCATCATCTTTTGTAGCAGCCAGATTGTGAAGGAGAGATAGGCCCACGTATCTAAGAACGTTAAATTTTGCAATGCTAGAGCTATCACTTTTTAAAAATCCTAGGCAGCGAGCTGAGGAATGAGTGAATGAGTATCACCATATGCTATGCATTAACTAGAGCTTGGCATTCCATTACACAGACATTCTGTCCTCAGACATTTGTTTGGGCAGTAACTTTTGTTTTAATGCAGCAACGCAGTTCCTTGCCACACTATGTCAATGCAAAACTACAACACCTGTTAAGGTTCTGCCCAGATGGAAAGGAAGCTCTTCGACAGAAGCAGTTTCCAAACTCTGCTGCAGGAAGATGCACCAAATCCAAAACATAAGCGAATGTTTTTGCCACGTATATTCTTGGCTTCTGTTATTTTGATTGCATTAATATATGGGAGAGCCCAAGTATCACACAGGCTACCCTTCTGCCGCTGTGTCACTTTGCTGTGATCTGTGAAGTGACACCTTGGCAGAAGCAGCACTGCTGAAAGAGTGGCCCCCACATAATAATTGGCCTCTCCCAGCACCGTGGCACTATCTCCTTCCCATGGAGGAATGTGTAGAGGAGTCAGCTGACTAGAAAAAAGTAAAATCTTGCGCACCAGGCCAGGTTTGATCTGTGGCTGCCTGTGAAGGCTCAGAAGGTGTAAGAGTGCAGCCCCAATCATGACCACACACTGAAAGGGGAACATCTGGAGAAATTGAGAGGTCTGTGAATGGTACATAGAATAATAGCTGTAAAACCCACTTGAAAAGAAAAGGGGGGTATGAACAGCCTGCCAACGTAAACTGCCTTGTGCCTCAAGAAAGGCGGTATAAAAATACATTAAATAAATAGTGATGAGTCAAAGTCTGCAAATTCTCGGTTTGCCTTGTTTATTTCCTCCAGACCATCAATATATCACAAATGAGCGTACTGAAGGTACGTACTGGCAGGGAAGGGAGCAAAGAATGTTGTGAACACGGTTCCAAGGCTGGAGCATAACCATGAAAGATTTGCAATCTTCGTATTAAAGGGCGACATCAAAAGGTTTGAAAAGAAAAACAAAAATGCCCCATCAATCTGTACCATGGATGATCAACACAGGGTGCAAGAGGAGATGCCCTTCCCTGTTGTCTGCTCTTAAGGGAGCTTGCCTCACATTTTCAGAGCAATTGCTTTAAACATCTAAAAATAGCTACCCATTTATACAACTATGCTATAGGTTTAAAGAAACCCCAAGGTGCTGACAGCTGCTTGGCTGATTGTTTCCAAGAGCAACACTCAAGATCAGAGGATAAAAATCAGGAGGGTGTTGTGTGTGTTTTTTTCCTTTCCTCCCCTCTTCCCAAGCCTGAAAAAAACCCATGCTGCAGCTGTTTATAATGGCCAAGAACTGCCAAGCAAGGAAGGCCAGTTGGTTGTACTTAATTACAAACAAACAAGTAACAATCAGCTGTATTTCAACTCTGTACTAAACAATGGCAAAAAAATCTTTTTTATATATAAAAAGGGGGAAAATGCTGAGATAAAGGTATTTTATTTAGAACCCCTTTTTTATCAGATCTGTTCACTGCATGCAAGATACACTCATTCTGTTGCATGATGCTATGAAATGGCCAGAAAGGGACATTCCTTGCCAAAACACCCTATGGCTCGTTGCACAAGCCTTCTGACCCACAAGAAAAATAAGGGACAAAGCTTAAAGATCACAACTGGCCAAATAATGCATAATGCAAGTGGCACAGTCCTAGGCATATTTACTCAGAAGTAAGTACCACTGCATTCAATGGGATTTATCCAGTGGTGGGACATTTATTCACTGTCCAATCCAGTGGTGGGAAACCTTTTGCTTAAAGAGGCCAGACATTTGGCAGCGAGGCTGGGTGGGCAGGTCCACCATTTGGTGGGCACTGACTTGGGCCAGAGGCTTCACCTCCCAAAGCTGAGTTCCATGTAGGCCACATGATTTCAGCTCTTAGGCCAGATCCGGCCCGCGGGCTGTAGGTTGCCAACTGCAAGTCTAATCAACCTGAATTTAGGTTG
Source organism: Lerista edwardsae (assembly GCA_029204185.1). Lineage (NCBI taxonomy): Eukaryota > Metazoa > Chordata > Lepidosauria > Squamata > Scincidae > Lerista > Lerista edwardsae. The sequence goes on from JAJKFI010000024.1 coordinate 9,138,984, forward strand.
CATCGTTAGCAATAAAGCCTATGGCATGTCACACATTGCCACAGTAATTTTTACAAACCAGTCTTTATGACAGATCAGCAGCACCATCATCATATTACAGATGGAGGCCTGAAGTGAATATGAGAATTTCCCCAAGGTCACAGCAGACTAAAACAAGACCGCAATACAGAATTGCCTGGCTCAAAACACAGCCTCATAACCACCACAGTGCACCAGGTCTACAACCTCAGCGAGGTGTTGATGCAGAAGCTGCTGGCGTTTCTGCCACTGATATGGTGCAAACATGATTCTAAGGGCACCTGCATGACATTCTAGAAGCTATAAGGCTATGGAGGTCAAACAAAATGGCACAACTCTGGACATGGTGGCCCCAGTGTTAGTTTTTAACTGCTTAGGGTAACCATTATGAACAATCAAAAATACAGGCATGTCCCAGTAGCCACTGGGGTTTCATTCCTGACCCCACCGTGGATACCTGAAACCATGGCTATTGGGGGCGCTTTTTTAAAGATTCTCCTAATATCAGTGGTTTTGCTCCAACCTGGTAAAGAATTTTGTTTAATGTTCCCCTATCTTTTTAATAGGCATCCCAGTATTCATGGTATCTGTGAACAACTGAAGTCATGGATACCGAATCAGTGGATATTGTGAAATGCATGTATTTCTGCAGGAGGAATCAAAGGCCCAAAAAAATCTAGCGATTCCTAATGAAGTTATGGATTGGTGTTCATTTTTTTCTTAAGTGTGTTGACAGTATTTTTTAATAACAGCATTTTTATAGCACTTCCAAAGTGTGCCAAGTACTTCACATGTATTATCTTGATGTTGTATTTACAACAACCTTGTATTATTATCCCCATTTTACAGCTCTGAGGGCTGAGGCTGAGAGGGAGTGGTGTGCCTGCAGATTCAGGTTACTGGACAAGATTGGTTGGCTCTTGCTTGGGGTGGGGTGTAGGGACAAAATGCATATAATTTCCCCACTTCCTTCCTTTGCTGCACCCTTGGGTGCCACAGACATTCTTTGTATGCAACAACACTGTAAATTTTGTTTTAATTATGTAATTGCTTGAACTAATGCAGAACAAAACAAAAAGTAAGGAATGTAGATATAAAAGGAGCTAGTCCAGAGGTTCCCAAACTGTGAGCCGTGGCTCCCCAGGGAGTCACGGAAAACAGCTAGGGAAGCCACAGAATGCTCACAAAAACATGCCAACCTGTACAATGTATAGCAATGGTTACTGTGAGTAACTGTGACTCTGGACCCACCAGGGAGTCGCAACTCGCTTTTTGCAGGTCACAAAATTGAAAAGGTGATCACTGAGAAGAAAAATGTATTAAACCAAAACAGAGCAGCACATATGTGCTTACTCATAAGTAGGCAACAGCACCTGGGTCCGCTTTGAATATTATTATTATTAAGATTTATATACCGCCTTTCTTAGGTCATTGGATTACTCCAGTGACTATAACTCAAGGCGGTTTACTTGGGCAGACTTTATTCATAAACCCGAAGGTTTTTACAATTTTACAGAACGTTCAATCTTACAAGAACCATAACATAAACAGATGGATCTTTCTGGATTTAGTCTTCTTTCTAGCCACACGTTTGTCTTCTGCTGGCTGATAAGCAGCTTCTCTACTCCCACCAGAGAAGCAGTTGACACAGCACACTCCCCCTCTCACAAGGCAGCCGGAGACAGCTCAGCTTTTTTTTAAAAAAAAAAATCAGGCGCAGTTTTTTTACAAGGTCTGCCACTCACAGAGGCTTCTGGTAGTCCCAAACTGGCGATCTTCAGCTCTTTATCTTCAGGCAAACGGAGGCATTAACCCTCTCGACTAAATCTTCTGCCCAAGAGCCACTCCGAGGGGAACGCAAGGCCACCAAAACGGCCCTGATCTGATGAATGTGGAACTTATCAAGCACTCTAGAAGGCACCCCTCCCATAGTAAAAACAAAAAAGGAGAAGATAAAAACAGAGGCTTAAACAGCTGGTAAAGTGAAACTTGCTTTAGTCTTGTAAAACTAAGTGGGTCGCGGTACGAAAACATTTTGGGAACCACTGGTGTATAGGATTGTAGCACTAAGGGAGCCGCCAGTCAAAGATGTTTGGAACCACCGACCTAGCCTATTAAAATGTTACCTTGGGTTGGCAGTCAACTGACTGCCAACTACTCCATGAAGTCAAGAAGATTATGTGTTAGCGGCACGCTGTTTTTATAACGTCAAGGGGATCTCTGGATTTATTATGCACTCTAGCTTTCTTCCAAGATCTACTGATCCAAGTCAGCCCCATCCGCTTCAGCCATTTCAACTGCTGGCAGATCATTCTCTGAGTCAATGGCAGAAATGAGAGCCCCTTATTCCCTGGTATTGCAGGATTCAGGTTCATACATCCCGCATCTCAAGCACAGTACCCTAACCAACTTCTCTTTCCTGGTAGCTCTTGACCTCCTCTCTTCCCAATGGCATCACATAGCCTGGATTCTCCAACTACATGTGCACCAACTACAAACATCACTGGGCATAAAGGACTAAGCAGTCAGTACAGTGGGCCCACCTTACCCACAGATGCCAAGCCTGCACTGCAAAGGGCCTCCCGGATGCAACCAGAAGCCACTTCTGGTTCACACTGATGACTTCCAGTTGCGTCCAAAGATGTTCTGAGGCACAGGTGATGCACCAGCTGAAGCTGGGCAAAGGCCCCCTTGACCACAGATGCCACATGACTCCCAGGCTGCAAACCTGCTCTTTTAGAGAGACTGCCGTCCCATCTACAGCAAGCTGTAGATCTAACACTGACATTGTGGCCACCAGGAAAACCTCCATCTTATCAGGATATAATTTCAGTTTTCTTCTGAAAAAATTTCAGTAATTTCAGTTTCCTGATCCACACCCCAACATTTTCCAGGCAGTCCCCTAGAATTTCAACAGCCCCTTTGCAAACTGGTGGAAAAAGGGGAGGGAGAGAGCTGGGTATTAGCTGCATATTGGTGACACCCAATTCCAAATCCCCAGATCAGCTGCTCATGTAGATGTTAAACAGCACGGGGGATAAGATGGTGCTGTTGCATCTGATGGTGTTGTCAGATTTGGTTATGGTGGTCCATGCTCTAGTGACATCCTATTTGACTACTACAATACACTCTACATGGGGCTACCCTTGAAAACAGTTCAGACACTACAGCCAGTGCAGAACAAGGCCATCAGATTCGTCACCAGATGAGTCTGCCATGTCACTGCTCTGATGGGTCCACTGGCTGCCCATTTCACTCTCAGGCCAATTCAAGGAGTTGGTGATTATCTTTAAAGCCCTATACGGCACAGGACTGCCTTTTCCCATGTAATCTTGCACGCGCTCTAAGCTACAATCATCGGACATGGCCCTGCTTAGGACCGCACTGCAATCTGAAGCCAAGGGCATGGCGGCAAGATCCAGGGCCTTTTCTCTTGTAGCACCATGCCTCCAGAACCAGTTACCAGAATATTTGAGAACTGATCCCTCTTTATATGGTTTCCACAGGGTTTCCAAGAATTACTTTACTTGGCTTTTGAGGAGAAAGAAGGAACCTTCAAAGGACCCTTTTTATCCTCAGTTACTGTTTTTACAGCATTGTTTATGCTTTTATATTTGTATCCATATCATTCAACCCTGTGTTTTTTTCAAATTGTTTTGTTGTATTTTTATTTTTTTTAACTGCACACCGCCTTGAACCTAGGCAATATGTACATAAACCTTTTAAATAAATTGAATGATTTCAAGCTAACACTTAAAAGCGGCCTCTCAGCCACACAATTAGAGTGGCTGAAATAGAAAAGAGCATGCGCGCATGCATGGTATGTACTCACAAATCTATGTTCATCAGTGTCTTTTCCTGGACTATCTACCATTGCAGATTAAAATCTCATCTCCACCCTTTACACATCCATTGGAAGAACAGAAGATACCTACTAAGCCAAGAGATAGTTGAAACACATCAAACAACCATTTCCCCTTTTTGGTGATTCTGCAAATACTAGTTCAAAGATTAACTTCCCAAAGAAAGCAACTCCAGGACAAAAATACACCACAGGTTGGCCTAGTGAACCGCACAATGAAAATCAGTCATTCATTATTATTTGTTAAATTTATATTTCGCCTTTCTGCCCCACCCAAGGTGGCTCACAGCATTTAAAACATTAACAAAAAAAGATAAAACAGTATAAGATAGATTAAAACAGTAACATGAAACATGAACAAGCAGACCCCAATGGATGCCAACTAATAATATTACAGTAATAAAAAAATTAAGAATTAAACATGTCAGCCCTGCATGTCAGCAGCTAGATGCCTCCTTAAATAAGGAAGTTTTAAGACTCTACTGAAAGATCACTAAAGAGGGAGCTGTTCTGAGTTCCAAGGGAAGGAAATTCCATGACCGTGGAGCCACCACTGAGAAGGCCCTATTCCTGGCCGCCATCCCCCTCACCTGGTGGCTGCACAGTCAGAAGGGCCCTCTCAAGTGCCTGAGGTAGGATTCTATGAAAAGAGGCGGTCCCTCAAGTACCCTGGTTCCATACCAAAACCAGAGGACATCCACCGTAATTGAGTGTTGGGAGAGTTAAAACAGATAAAAGGAAATACTTTTTTACTCAGCAGGTAATTAAGCTATGGAACTCCTTACCACAGGAGGAGGTGATGGCATCTGGCCTAGATGCCTTTAAAAGGGGATTGGACAGATTTCTGGAGGAAAAGTTCATCGTGGGCTATAGGTCATGATGGGTGGTGCAACCTCCTTGCATTAATAGTAGACTAATTCAGAATAGCAGGTGCAAGGGAGTGGCCGCAGGATGCAAGCATCTTGTTGTCTCCTGGGCTCCCTGGGGCACCTGGTGGGCCACTATGAGATATAGGAAGCTGGATTAGATGGGCCCTTGGCCTGATCCAGCAGGGCTCTTCTTATGTTCTTAAACCATATAGGGCTTTAAAAGTCAAAGCTAGCACTTTGAATTGGGCCAGGAAATGAACTGGCAGCCAATGTAACCGCTGAGGCAGCAGCCCAACTGAGTTGAACCAACAAGCCCCAGTATCCACACAGACAGCTGCGTTCTGCACTATTTGCAGTTTCCGGACCATCTTCACACCCCACATAGAGCACACTGCAGTAATCCTCCACATCCAGATTACCGCTCATAGCTCAAGCTCTAAAAAAACCCACCCACTACCATAGCCCTTGGCAGTTCATTCTGATCCACACAACACTTTCTCAGTGCTTTCATGGAGGCACCCAGTGATGACATCATCACCAGGTGCCTCTGCCACCCAGCTGAACAATGGTAAACCCACCCATCAGTTGGCAGCTGCTGCAGTGAGGGGCTAAAAGAGAGGCATAAAGAAAGGGAAGATGGGCAGAGAGGACAAGTCTGGAGCTGAGGTTGACCTCAGAGGAAGAGAAGGCAATAAGCAAGTAGAGCAGGTCTGGGGAAAGAAGGAGCCAACAGGGCAAGAGATGACATGAATAAGAGACAAAGGCAGTGAGGCCCAAAAGGGGACAGCAGGAAGAAAGGAGGCAGCTAGCCAGACTCCAGAGACCCTGAATAAGAAGAGCCCTGCTGGATCAGGCCTAAGGCCCGTTTAGTCCAGTTTCCTGTATCTCACAGTGGCCCACCAGGTGCCTCAGGGAGCACACGAGACAACAAGATGCATGCATTCTGTTGCCACTCCCTTGCATCTGGCCTTTTCCTTCTGAAATCTGTCCAATCCCCTTTGAAAGGCACCTAGGCCAGATGCCATCACCACCTCCTGTAGCAAGGAGTTCCACAGATTAATTACCAGCTGGGTAAAAAAGTATTTCCTTTCATCTGTTCCAACTCTCCCAACACTCAATTTTTGTGGATGTCTCCTGGTTCTGGCGTTGTAAGAGAAGGAAGAAAACCTCCCTCTATCAACTCTATCCCTCCCATGCATAATTTTATACATCTCAATCATGTCCCCCCTCCGGTGCCTTTTTGCTGGACTGAAGAGCCCCAAACACTGCAGTATTTCTTCAAAAGGGAGGTGTCCTAGCTGTGGGGGGGGGGCTGAGCCTGACCATCCAAGGAAGGAAAGGGGCTCTCCTTGGAACAGCACGTAATACAAAGCGTCGCAGTGAAAGGGCCAAAAGAGTACAAGCCCTGGATAACCCACTTGGCTAAACACAACGTCCTCCCCAACCCAATCATTTCAGGCTCGCAAGGGATCACCCTTTAAAGTACCCAAGAACCGCAAGGGCAGGAAGCGTAGTATAACCCATTGCATGTGTTTGGATTTCCCTGGTTGGGATATAGTTAAGTTCATATTACCATTGCCACAGAATGCCATTCCCTCTCTGATTTGGTGAGCCTTGCCCTTCACTCATCATCTTGGGATGAGAGGGTGGAGCACAAACTTACAAAAGTTGGATTTTCTACAAATCCACCAGGCATTACTGGAATTTTTCCAGCCATTTCAGATTCTTGTTTTATTTTTAGCCAGACAGAAGAAAATGAATATTATACGTACTTGACCATTTCTCCATAAATTATACCAAGTAGTTTCTTTTTCCTCTCAAAACACAATACCACTTAAAAATGAAAGCTAGCGTTACAGGATGTTCCTTTATTCTGAGGGCATTCCTTATTTCCTCAACACCACAACCACCCACAGAACAACAGATGCCGCTATTTTAGAGAGAGAAAAAGAAAGCTCCAGAACACCCCTTATGTCTGCTACTCAATTTGCAACTTTTAAGAGCAACTGTCAAAGCTGCTATAGAAGGCCAAGAATTTGGACAGCTGGGGGACTACGGCATCTGGGAAAACACAAGAGGTTTTCGGGATCAGCAAATCAACATTTCAACAGGAGGGCGATGGGTAACGTCAGCAGTTTAGGATCTCCAGCTCCTTAGTGTCCCAAATCAACATGCTATTGCAACAAATGGGCATTTCAAGCTGTTCAGTACTCTTTCACAGGGGTTGGTAAATTCCTGGAAGCCTCATGCACACAAAGGAAAGTTACCCATTATTTCACAACAAGCAAACTGGTGGGAGATGAACTGGAGCAGTTAAAACCCATGTCCAACAAGCATGGACAAGGACAAGCCATTCAAAAGGATTTGCCCTTGTCTCAGCTTGTAGCTGAACTGGCATCCAAAAGGTTCTGCCGACACCGATGACATATAATCCTACAACATCTTTGGTTTTAATTATGTCATCTAAAACTTCTCCCACAAAAAAAAAAAAACACCCCAAAATCTGAAAGAGAACTATTTAAAGCAACACCAAAATTTTGTATGCCACTTTCCAACCCTACTGTGAACATGCAACCAGACTGCACTGAACTGATACCAGGAGAGGGGCACTGGGGGGGGGGCAGGGGGTGAGTGACAAAAGAGAAATGCACTCTTTGCTGTGACATTACATTGTGGACCACAATCCAGACAGGAAAAAACATATACCATTTTAGGATATAGAAAACCAAATTTATTATTCATCTGTAAAAATTCACTTTGATCTTCCTGGAGACACTGATTTAAAGCAAGGCAAAATTTTAACAACTTATTTTGCAATAGGCTTATCAAGCAGACATCTGAGTACTTTTACACTCCCTCTCTCACCTTTGCCTTTCGATATCAACAGTGTCTGAAACATTTACACGTTGCTTTTTTAAGGAAGCTTAACCAACTTGGTTTTCAATATACTTTGACTGTCCCTCCCCTTTTCTGCCTTTTGGCATTTTTTTCTTCTACTCCACAGCCCAGTTACAAGTATTTACAGCCCAAGTCAATAAACATCAGAGCAAACTTAAGACCTATTGCAGTGTTATTCAAACTGTGGGTTGGGACCCACTTGGTGGTCAGGAGGATCGTGGAAAACTGGGAGCAGCCATCTTGGAAACTGCAGACCTTACTCTTACTCTTGTTATATTCTTGTTAGCATTTTGTGTTAACAGTTTGAATGTTCAAGTGAGGGTTTTGTTTTTAAATTGTTTTTAGTTCAGTGCTTTTACATCATATTTTGTCCTGATCTTGCTTTCTGTCAAGGATGTTTCATGGTTGTACAATTGTTGCAGTCCAAGAATGCCAATTTGCATTTCAGGACTGTCATTATATTATGTTACAATGACAGCAATTCCTGCTTGATGGTCACTTCCTGCCACAACATCACTCCCAGGTTAATGACATCACTTCCAGTGGGTCCCAACATGAGTGCCATTCTAAAACGTAGGTCCTGGTCTAAAAAGTTTGTATTCATGAGACTGGACATAGGATAGGAGCCTTAGTTGGGTCATAAATGTGTGCTTTGATACAAATAAGATGCAATCTGAAAAATGAAAGGATATGCAGCTCAATCAGATGGAACTCAGTTCTGCTGCATCCCACTGTCAAGTATGCAAGCACAGGATTGTAGACTAAACTGGCATCTCTATCCAAATTAGCCAAGGAAGCACATGATTTATAGCAGCAGATAAAAATATTCTTCATTTAGAGGCTGGGCTTGGACTTTGGAAACAACAAGTTTTAGCAAACACAAAGCAAAGTCATGTGGCATCTCAAAAGACTAACAGATTTGTTGATACATAAACTAAAGTCCACTTCTTTGCAAACATAACATGCAATACCTCTGGGTACAATGGTAGAATACCTACTTTGTGTACAAAGTCCCACTTCACTCAATTCCAGAATCTCCAGGTAGTAGGGCTGGGAAAAACCCTCACCTGAAACCCCAGAGTCAGTCAGCGTAGACATAACTGAACCAGTAACTTGACTCAGCAGAGGCAGCTCTGATCCACAGTGTTATTTTGTGTTTGTCACAACAGACAACACAGCTACCGTCCAGAAAATGTCCTTAAACACTCAATGCCACAAGTTTAGACAAAGCAAGAAATTTTATATATTATCCCCAAATTTGCTCCATGACATTCAATACACAAATATTGTTCCACTACTACAACAGGGGGACAGAGTGTTGTTTTCCTTTAAAAGGATAGGCTCACCCCTTAACTATAAACAGGTGTGTGTTTAACCAATGTTCTAAGTGAGCATTATTTCAACTGCAGGTAGAAGCACAATACAACGCTCAAGATTTATATGCTTCCTGTTGGAAAGAATAAAGTCTTCACTCTCATATGTGCACACACACACTTCACTGTCACATTCCATCTGGCGGATGCAGACATCTGCTAAAATGTTCCCAGTGCTGAAGTGGACTTGATGAAAATGATTGCGGGTTTTGTTTGGGACCCCCTCCTTCACAAGACACACACATGCTGCTTGACAAAGGAAGATTGGAAGCCCAATCACACCACAAGGAGCTCATTATAACAGACCTCTAACAGCCAACACCCCTCAAACCCACATCTAAACAAGCTGTACTTTTAATAGCTCCAGAGCTCTGCTTAGAGGCAAAAGCAAAGAACAAATACAACTTTCAACAAAACCAAACACAACACACACTCCTGCCCCCAGTTACCAATCCTTCCCTAGCAGCTTGAATGGGATTCAGGAACTAGGCAAATATCCTGGGCCCACCCAGTGCTTTCAGAGAACCAGTCTTTCCTGTGCATACAGGCCTGACTCCATTTTGATTTCATCCTGGGAGCTAAACAGGCTGCTGCCCTGCAAAGAAGCGAGGTCATACAGGTGACCCTTTGTCTCCCCTATACCTATGTGTAACCTTTTCCCTGCCCCATAACTAAAAGAAATAAAAAAATTATTTACTCCAGAAAAAGGAGATAAGGTTAATTCCAGGGCTATTAAGAATTGGTGCCAGGGACATCTGGATGTCTCCTTTCCCCCTCAAGGTCTTGAAATGCAAATCTGGGTCTCTAACAGACCCAGATAAAATAAAATTTTATCAAAATTTTATTTGTTAAAAATTTTATTTTTAACAAATAAAATAAAATTTTATTTTATTTTATTTTATTTTTTAATTGTTTTTAAATTGTTTGTGTTTTTAATCTTGATTGTTTATTGTTTAATACTGTTTTTAATTGTTTTTAATGTTAATTGTTATACTTTATTTTTATCTTTTTTAATATTGTAAGCCGCCTTGGACATCTGCCCCGGCAGAGGAAAGGCGGGGTAAAAATTTCTTAAATAAATAAATAATAAATAAATAACAAAAGAAGTATGCAAGTCCTGCCTGAAATTAAATTAAGTTCCTATCTGTTCAGGAGCTAGACTCACCTGGGTAAAATCTCCCAACCTGAATCTGAAGCAACACACACCCTGCTACACCCATTGTCCAGCAGGAACATTTTGATGGTTATGCAATCAGAAGCCCACTCAATCCAATCAAGTCAGTAAGTTCCTGATGCATAACTAAAGAAGCAGTTCCAAACACCTTCGTTTTCCTAAACACCTAAACACCTTCGTTTTCCTAAGAATGGTTTGTTTCCTTTGTGCAAATTGATATATCTACCCCTGTTCTGGAAGCAGAACTGAGAGGGGAAGAGAAGGCGGGAGAAGGGTCAGTTCACTTCAGAAACTAGCTGAAGTGTCCCTGCTTCATTTTTTGGAGGCTTCTGTCCCAATCAGGAAGCCTGCTGAATTTAACCTCTTGGTAGCTAATTTCCCCAATTTCAGTTATTTGTGTGTATGCATGACACGTGTAGGATTCATGTGTGCATGTGAATGAGCAGTGTCAACACAGTGGTCATACAACTTGGTGGAGGAGTGCGGTCATTAACATTTCCCTTTAAATACCAGTCTCCAACTTCTTTGTGGGAAAAGAATGCGGTACATCTATGCTATTAAAAGATACAGCACCACATCCTAGGCACATATTGAAGGATACACACCACCACAGTCAGCAGGATTTGGATTGTGTGCTAGGCTGCCACACTAGCCTGCACATCGCTTTTGGGGGGTGGGCTTAGAAGCAGCTGCACTTCTCTTTCCTATGAAAGACATTTTGCCCTTGCTGGGAAGAATGCTGCAATGTGCTCCAACAAGCGCCCTGCCTTCTGTCAAGTCAAAATGGGCTTGGCAATTATCAATGCAGAAAGACTGAAATTTTAAGCACCAGGATTTTTGGGGGGGGGGGCAGGGAAAGTATTGTGAATCCAATACATCCTCCAATCCTCCAAAATGATGACCCACCACCAGGGGCCACCTGCTGTCCAACCACTGACTGTTCACATTTTACAACTTCTTCTCCGTAAATCATTAAATCTATGTGCTTTTCTACCTTGCTCCACCACTACGCACCACCACATAACCACAAACTTTACTGCAAAGAAAACCATTATTTTCATGCCCTACACAGAAACTGCAGTGCTGCCATAAGCACAACACACATTACAGTGTGTGCAGTGTTAGGGAGGTGCGCACACTGCAAGACAGCTGCCACCTGAATCTGCTTCAAACACACAGGCACTGCCTTGATGGATCAAGGGATAGCTAGTCCAGTATTCTTCCCCCAACAGTAGCCAGATGCCTCTGGAACCTTACAAACAAGACAACAATGATGATCCCCAACATCTGATATGTGTTGTACAGTGCCTTTACAAATGGAGGTTCCATTTGATTATCAAGATTTTGAGGACCGCAGTCCTACAACCACACTGTTAACTGTGTATATGTGGAGAGAGAGAGGAAGATTCTTGTTATGCAGGCTTCCCCCACCCCATTAGTTAAATGCAAACAGCAAATATATAGGTATAGGAATGAAACAAAAGACAGCATCTGAAACATATCATGTTTAAACCCTCCCCTGGGTCTTTGGGATCTGAAGCCTAAGCCCAAATACAAATATTCCGTCTTGGTTCACCATCACATAATAGGTGCGAATACTTTCATTTCCATGGTTGCAGCAGCCCTATGTCGTGGCTTTCCGCGCACAGTTCCGATTCCAGTGGGTTGGGGTTTCCCTCTCTTTAAAAATAAACCATTATTCGTTTAATGGCTCCACTTAGCCTGCCAAATTAGAGTCCTCTCAAGGGATTTCTGGGAAATCTCGGGCCTCGGCGGAGAAAAGGTGGCAGGAAAGGATGCCAGCGCACGGGAGCGAGCGAGCACCGTCGCCCTCGCAAACAGGTACAGGTCGGCTTGCGGCGGGGGCCCTGCGAGGAAGCGAGCGGCAGCTTTGCACGCAGCTGATGTCAAGGCAAGGCTGGGCTCCATCTGCAGGCAACACACCAGGGGGACGCCTCAGCGATTCCCCTCCCAGCCGGCGACCATTTAATGCAGGTGGAAATAAAGAAGCTAATCAAGGCTGTGCCTGGGGGGACCGTGGCCCACAAAAGCTGCGGGATCCCAGGCCCTGCCTCTATCGCGCACCCCACCCCACCCACACCCCCGCATCCCCTTCTTCCCCGTCTCTTACCTTCATGTCACCGATGGTGGTCTGGAAGAGCCCTCCAAGCGCGCTACATTCCTTCTCGATCACAGCCTCCATTTTTCCCAGCTCCGAGAAAAACTGCTGTGGTTTCACTACTGTTTCAAGAAGAGCCCTCCTTCGACTCCTACCCCCTCGGGAGGGAAAAGCAATGGGGGGGGGGTTCTGTTTAAAGATCAAAGGGCTCAATCTGCAACGCGGCAGAGCCCAGCACTAGCCGCCTTTCTTCTAGCGAGCTATCTTTTAACACCCAACTGTTAATGGTATCTCTTGCTTACACACACCTCCTAGCAACCCTACCCCAAGAAAAGTCCCGCGAATGGAAAAATCAAGACGCTTCCATCCCCCGCACACAAGGATAGCAACGAAATCCATCGTTTTCCATGATGGCTCATGCCCACACAACAAGTAGGGTCGGAGCGGGCGTCTCAATGGAGAAGCAGGGCGAGTTGTTTAAAAATGCATCGGATGCACCAGAAGATCTGCCGCTTCCCACAGCCCCCTCCCCCGCAACCCACTATTCATTGAACAGCTGCAAATCCGATTGGCCAAAAATAAAAAAAATAAAACAGTCCGTTCGCCAAATCTGCTTCGTGCACTCCAAAGGTTCCGATTAAAACCGCCACCCCAAAGCAAAACTGTTTTTAAACCCTATTGCATTCAAAGCATCAAACTGAATAGAGAGATTCAATGCACTCGATTTACTGCTTTCAGAGAAAACCCCAAAAGGTAGGAATCTACTGCAGCTAGCAAACTAAAACAAAGAAAACCCCTTCCCACACGCCTTTCGGCGTGCCGATTCCACGGGCAAATCCTTCCCCGCGCGACAACGCTGCCTGTCGCCACTACAAATCGCTCTGCTACGCTCCCCCTGTAAAACACCAAGCCGAGGTTAGCAGAGCGCGCGCGCGCTAAGGCTGCTCCAGCCTTCGGAGCCTTCGAGCTGCGCCTCCCCGGGAAGACGCGTCACGAACACAGAATGCCCGGGCCGCGGCGTCTGATTGGTTAGAAGGGGAAAGAACGGGGCGGGGTTAAAACCCTTACTCTCGCGCGCGCCGCCTAAGGGGCGCGTGCAAGTACCTTTAAAGTAGAAAGGAGCGTGGGAGAAAGAAGGTCGCCTGTTCGAATCCCTATGCAGTGTCAACGATTCTAAGCAGTTGCCGTGACTGTATAAAGAAAAATTTAAACATTGTGCCCCTCGAGGCAATTCTTCCTCTGGCATTAGCCCCCCCCCCCAAAAAAACAGATTTTTAAAAATATTTTTATTTATATCAATGCCATGTGCACTTGCATTAACACAACCTTAAAAGAAATGTGAAGATAAATATAGAGGATATTTATATCAATGCCATGTGAACTTGCATTAACACAACCTTAAGTCCTCCCTCAAGTCCACCACCACTTGTGTGTATTCTTGGCACTTTTGTTATTCTATCCAGAGACATTACCAATGTTCTCTTGAATGGACTTTTCTTATAGCTAATATCCACATTACAGTCATCACATTTTCCTTTATGTTTTCCCAGAATATCAAGGAACAACACCTGTTGAATTTCTGCCTTGTCATACAGCTGTTAAAAGGATACAGCTTCTTTTGATTACACAGATGACAGTACAGAAAACTGTTGTTTTAATGAACAGACTGTGTGTGACAACTGTAATGTTTTATTTTTATTAGTTACATTTATACCGGGTTGTTCCTCCAAGGAGCTCAGAGCAGCAGGTAGGTTCTCTAATGTCCAATTTTCATCACATCAACCCTGTAAGGGAAATTAAGCTGAATGGCAGTAACTGGCAGCCCTAGACTAACTAGTGAGCTTTGTGGCTGATGATGAGGGCTATGGCTTAATACTTGGGCTAACACAAGATTTGTCTGTGTGTATTTTCTCACCTTATACACTGAGCAATGCTGCTTCTTCAGTCAAGCATGGTTTTAAGACTACAGTCCCTACACGCACACTTTCAACTCAGTGACACTTACTTCTAAGTGAACATTCACCAGCAGAAATGGCACACAATAACCCAGGAATTATATCTAGGGGTATAGTAGTTTAGGGGATATTTTTTTCCAAAATTTCTTGATTAAAATAGCAAATTGTGGTGTTATGTGTTTTTATTCTTCATTCTCATTCCAAGTTCTCATTTTTATTAGTTTTAAATGCTTTAAAAGTGTACTAGGTAGATATAGGTGAGACAGTTTCAGCAGATGCTGCCACAGTATTATTTCTAATTGGAAAAGTAGTCTATTTTAATTTCTGGATGCGGTGTTTTTATTCAGATATTTTAATCGCCAAAAAGCAGTTTTTAACAAAACAAAAAACCCCAACCCCTAAGTAGTTCAATTCCCTAGATATGTCATATGTGTGCTTCAGAACAATACAGAGAAAATAAGTTTTTTATTCTTATTCCTTTTTGGAAATGAATGCTTAGCGGATTAATCCGCTGCTGCTGGCCTTTCTGACCGGAAGGTTGGCAGTTCAAGACTGCGCAACTGAGTGAGCTCCCGTTGCTTGTCCCAGCTCCTACCAACCTAGCAGTTCAAAAGCACCTAAAAATGCAAGTAGATAAATAGGGACCACTTCGGTGGGAAGGTAACGGCGTTCCTTGCGCTACGGCGTATAGTCATGCCGGCCACATGACCGCTGAAGCTTGTCCTCGGAAAAATGCTGGTTCTACAAGCTTAGAAATGGAGATGAGCACCGCCCCCTACAGTCAGTCACGACTAGACCATTCGGTCGTGGGGAAACCTTTAATGCAAGCAAACCCAATTTGTTCTATTGCCATTTAATTGTCAAAAGAACACATGACTTGCATATATCCACCTGCAATTTACTGTACTGTAACCTGTCATATAAATCAGATAATGTATTCATCTCTCTTTGTTATAGTGGTTTCAGTTCTGCTGTAAATACCCCTCATCAGAACTTGTTTGATGAGCTTGTTTGATTCAAGCTAAGCCTAGGTCCTGCCAAGATCCCCAAACCATGCCAAATTTAAAAGGTGCATGTAGTTCTACCGAAGTCTGGCTTCAGGCTGCTCATTTGAATATGTTGGCACTTGGCATTGTTCCAGCGAAGTACTTTGATGACCAGGACCAGCAGGTGGAAGTAAACGAATGTCTACAGAAGGTTGGGGACTCGCAGTTTATCTAGCAAATTCTGATTACTCCCAGCTTAGCAGCACCAAAGGAAAACCAGTCTTCATTGTTTATTGCCCAACCTCATTAAGCCCAGGTGTGGGAATTGAGAAATTTATCCATGCAATCAAAGCGCCTGGAGCATAACACAGGACGATTACAGAAATAAAAATATTCCTGGGCTTTGTCTTGACTTGAAAGTTTGTTCTGTTGTGGGGTGAGTCATTGCAACCCAAAGACACAAAGCACAGGGCCAGGTTCTCCCCAAACAGAGCCAAAATGAAGAAAATGTAACAATTGAGGGGCATTTAACAATTGAAAGGGGCATACAGTGGATTGTCTGTCGTGGTCTACTAGTATAATTTTTGTACACTAATGCTGCATCAGGAAGAAAAATGTTCCTGGGACACCTGCCCTGCTTGGAAACCTTCCTTCCATCTCTACTCCAGGAATTGTTTTTTTAACTCAAAGAACAGTTTATACAAGCACATTTTCCTGAGTCAGAACTTATGCTGTAAGTAAGAGATTTGCCATTAATGAAAAGTTCCCGGATGGCTGGCAGCAGATGTAATTGAGGTGTATCGGAGGGAGACGGTTCAGTCAAGGCTTAGATGACAGCATGAACTCTTTACAAGGGGAAATTCCGGTTCCACTAAAATCATAAGAAGCATCTGCAATAGATTACAATCTGAGGTTGCACTCAGACACTTACCTGAGAGTAAGGTCCATTAACAGCAGTTTAATTTTATTTTGAGTAAACATGCATATCGAGACATATCTCTCTCTGTCTTCACTTTCTAAAAGTAGAACTTTTTCATTTAGGGCAAAATCCTAATCTGGAGTTAGGCCGGCACAGTTAGGCCAGCAAGGTTCGGCTGGCACAAGAGCCTCTATAAAATGCATTTGGACCACTCTCAGAGTCAGGGAGGATGGTGCACAGAGGTCTGTGTGCTGGCCTCTCTGACTCCGCGAGTGGTCCAAACATACTTTAAGGTGTCCCTTGGGCCCACCAATAACTGTGCCAGCCTAACACCAGGTTAAGATTGCGCCCTTGATGTAATTCTTTCTTATACAGAATGCTCTCTACAGCTATAACGTGCCCACTAAAAAAAGTCCTTAAGAAAGTTACAACCCAGTGAGTGTGCCTATATTTTTTATATCTCCTGAATCAGCTGGAGAGGAGGCAGTCACAGCATCTCTCACCTGGTCATCCCCTGGCCCTGAAGTGCATTCTCTCCCTCACCTGCTGTAATGAACAGAACTCCAATTGTCCCATGGTCCACACAGCTGCAAGTGGGACAAGCAGCTGTGCTTGCCTCCTCTTGTGCTGTCATTGGGAATGTAAAGGTCTATGCACATTCTTCAGGTTGCAGCTATGCAATCTTATTCCTATTTTACACACACACAGATGTTTCAAGAGTAACATACATACCCAATACCGTGGGAAAGAATTTGATCCCATTTCTCACAGCTTTCTTTGTCCCTTCAGCTTCATGTCTTGCACATCCAAACATATATCGGGAATTTTTAACTCTCCAGGTTTTGGGGGATCGTATTTGAAAAACATGTTTAAAATAATATTTTAAAAATAAAACTTTTCCTTCTAACGTAGGATGCTTTACTTTCCAATTTTTACTCTGCAAGGAAGGAATTGATGGTTCTTCCATTTCCCCTGCCTTGTTTTATTTTTTCATTTAATTTTTTAATAAAATACTATTGAGGTCAGTTAGACTGCAACTAAAGTTAATGAGGGAAATTGAGGGCACAACCCCTGGGCTGGAACGCCTGCCCCATACCCAGCCCAGATCTCAGAGGTGTTACCGCACTATCTAGGAAAAGGGGAAAAATTCCCCTTCCCCCAGGTAACAAGCAGTGGCCCAGATTTAACAAATCACAGAAATGCCCAACATTTCCCATCCCAGCCTTCCAGGCAGGGATGTGACTCTAAATCCAGCCTTGGTCAAACTGTACATGATGCAGGAAGATGCAATTGTATTTTTTACTTTCAAAAAGGCACAGGGAACTCCAAATCTGACTGAAGCTGGTGGAGCTTTTCCCTCCGTGTCATTTTCCCAAACTAAACAGCCTCGTGCCTTCCAAAGTTGCTGTTAGCAGCAGAAAATGGAGATGTAGGGAGGCAGGATCACATGTGTGTGAACATGAAGTGCTGGGATGGGCACTCCTCTAATCTTTCGTGACAAATAGCTAACCACATGCAGAGTCTGCTGAAATACACACCCTCTGCTCGAGATCTGTTTCTACCAAATAAGAGAAGAAAAGAGGCGTCCCTCCCCCTGCCTTCTGTTTAGTTTTTGGACCAACCACTGTGTGACTTAAAATAGCAATCAGCAATTATGTACGCCTTCAATGAAGAACCTTGTGTGATGCAGTGTGGTAGGCGGCAGTACGGCAGTCAAAAGCCCTCCCCACGACCTGAGTTCGATCCTGGTGGGAGTCAGGGTCTCAGGTAGCCGGCTGAAGGTCAACTCAGCCTTCCGTCTTTCAAGATCGGTAAAAGAAGTACCCAGCTTGCAGGGGGTAAAAGCAGGTGACGGGGGATGGCAATGACAAACCACCTGGTACAACAAATTTTGCCTAGCAAACATTGCAATGTGACGTTACCCCAGGAGTCATTTATTTATTTATTATTTATTTATTTTAAAGAATTAAGAACCAAAGGAGCTATTTCAAGTTCCAATATATACCCTGTGTTTCACTTCTGCCCACATCCAGAGTATTGTTACCAACAAGGATGGCCCAAGTTAATCCAGCGCTGCATATTCTATCACCCACTCCACCATCCCTATGAGTGCAGGCATGCTACAACATGTGCGCATCAGCACACCCTCAACCACCAACAAGCACCTCCCCAGCCTCATCTTCCTGCTCTGGGTCCATTGCCTCTTTTCTTAAAGAGGAGAGTCTGTGGTCTTGTTTTTTGATGGGAGATGGAATGTCAGGCTGTGACAAGCTGCTGTACCCCATTCTGGAGGGACAGAGGCAGTGATGTCATGTAGGGGGTACGCGGGGGTACACGAGTACCGGTTTCTAGGATTACAGCTGGCCCCGCCCATTCGCCCGCCCACTCGTCAACTCCGCCCTCTGCAACATTTGAATTTCCTGCATGTTTGAGTTGCCTGCATGTTCTCAGAGCCAGGCAGGCAGGCAGGCAGCGAGCGGAGCCTTTCCTTTCCTTGCCACTGAAAAATGAGTTGCTCTGGGGTTTTAACATGATGCCAGGCCTCCTTCACATGTTCTGGGGGTGCTGTGGAATACTGTTGCAACTGTTGGGTCAGTTTAAACTCATCTGAGGCCTCAAAAAGGGCTTTTTTCATGTCACTTCCTGCCACGACATCACTTCTGGCTTATGACGTCACTTCCAGTGGGTGGGTCCCGACACGTGCCAATCAAAAGTGAATACCTGTTCTTAAATCATTTAGATGACACCACTGGACAGAGGCACTGATGAGCTGATTAGTCACCGCAAGTGAGAGTTGTGCGGGAGTGTGTGAGAAGGCCAGCCAGCAAAAAATAGAGTATGACCTTGATGACCTGTCCAGGCTTGACTTGCGATTGCCTGCTGAGGCTCAATGGCATGCAGCCAGAGGAGAGAACCACACTGTGAAGTCTACATCTGGGACAGGGGATTCGGTGAATCACAGAACACTGTATATAACCCCTGTTAACTGGGCAAGAGGCACTTTTTCAAGTGGTGCTCCTCTTTTATTTAGCAGGGGGAGAGCAATTGTCCCTCTTCACCCCTGCGCAGTGTCTTTTCTAGTGGCTGTTGCTGGTGGTGTTCTCCATTTTTTTAGATTGTGAGCCCTTTTGGGACAGGGAGCCATTGAACTTTAATGTTATTATTTGCCTGTAAACCGCTTTGTGAACTTTGTGTTGAAAAGCGGTATATAAATACTAGTGATTGATTGATTGATTGATATATTTGTAAAAAAATCCTATTGAATAGTGGTGGTTTAGACTAGCCTGCCCATGAAAGCCGCCTTGGGCATTTGTGTTGGCATGGGGAAGGTGGGGTATAAATTCTTCAAATAAATAAATAAGGGCACAATCTTAACCTGGATTTAAGCCAGCATAGTTAGGGCAGCAAAGTTTGGCCGGCATAAGCGACACAGTAAAGTATGTTTGGACTACTCTCTGAGTCAGAGAGGCCAGCACACATAATATGTGCTCCATCTTCCCTGACTCCAAACTTGCTTTACGGTGGGCCTTGTACCAGTTAGCAAACTTAGCTAACTGTGTTGGCCTATCCTGTGTTGGTTAGGATTGTGCTCTAAATCTCAAGGAATAGAGGCTACAAAGTACCTCAGGAACAAGCCCTCACAATGCTTATCGAGGATTACCTGCTTTTTTTCCTGGGATGTTACAGTCAATATTGTTTTGTGCTCTTCGCTTCCCTGCAATTTCAGGGTCAGCTTTTCACAAAGTAAGTTTCCTTGTGAGGAGAAAATACTGGAGATGTATGATGTTTCTGTAATATCTGTGTATTTTCTAATATACAAGTTATGAGGAAGAAAGGTGCATTCAGGCAGGTACCCAGACAGGTTTTACTATTCTTTGAAGCAGCAACAGTACGCTAAAGGCAACAGCATGCCCTTGCTGCTTTCCCCAAGGAAGCTTCTTTCCAGACCAGCTAGTTCCTGAAAACACAAATCAAACTTTCCCAATCATTTTTAAACAGGCTGTTCATTGTCTCCTGTTAGAGGGGCAGCGCAATCCTAAGCAGTGCTGGAATGGCAAGGCCGGCCGGCCAGCACCATATCCAGCGCTGCTTTGGGGAGGCTGGAGCCTTCCCGGCGCAAGGGCACATTCATGCCCTTGCCATAGGAGAGGCACCAGCCTCCCCTATGGACTCCTTAGATCTGCGCCTGCTAAACAGCCCCGAATCGGGGTCACATGGCCTCAGGATGAGGCCTGGGATTCAACCTTATGGTCAAACCTTATGATAAGGTCGATCAGATCCGGCATGACTTGGACGCCGCTGTGGGCATATCTAGTGATGTCCCTGGGGAACCTGTCTATCCTACCATTTGGGATTCTTTTCAGCTTGTAGAGCCTGAGGATGTGGACAGGATTCTCTGGAGTGTGAGACCTGCTGCTTGCCCGCTCGACCCTTGCCCGGCATGGCTAATTAGAGCTGCCCGGGGAGGGCTGGCCGAGTGGACGGGGAGGGTGGTGAACTCATCTCTGAAGGAGGGGGTGCTCCCGCCTGCTTTGAAGCAGGCGATGGTTCGCCCTCTCCTGAAGAAGCCCTCCCTGGATCCCACAAATTTAAACAACTTTCGGCCAGTCTCTAATATCCCATTTCTGGGCAAGGTGATTGAGCGGGTGGTGGCGTCCCAGCTTCAGAGGGTTCTGGAGGAAACGGATTATCTGGACCCATTCCAATCTGGCTTCAGGCCGGGGTTCGGGACGGAGACCGCCTTGGTCGCCTTGGTGGATGACCTTCGCCGGGGGATGGACGGGGGAAGTGCGACCCTGTTACTCCTGCTGGACCTCTCGGCGGCTTTCGACACCATCGACCATGGTGTCCTTCTGGGTCGGCTGGCCGGGTTGGGGCTTGGAGGCACTGTTTTGAAGTGGTTCCGCTCCTTCCTGACTGACAGATCCCAGAAGGTGGTGCTGGGGGACGCTTGTTCGGCACCCCGACCTCTTAGGTTTGGGGTGCCGCAAGGTTCCATCTTATCCCCCATGCTGTTTAACATCTACATGAAACCGCTGGGAGAGGTCATCCGGGGGTTTGGAGTGGGGTGCCATCAATATGCTGATGACACCCAACTTTATCTCTCCTTTCCCCCTGATTCTGAGGAGGCGGTTGAGGTCCTGAATCGCTGTCTGGAGGCCGTTGGGGGCTGGATGCGGGCGAACAAGCTGAAATTAAATCCGGATAAGACAGAGGTGCTTTTGGTTCGGAAATCCACAGCTCGGGTATTGGATTATCGTCCTGCTCTGAATGGGGTTGCACTTCCTCTGAAGGAGCAGGTTCGCAGCTTGGGGGTTCTCCTGGATTCACAGCTACACCTGGAGTCCCAGGTGGCGGCTGTGGCCAGGGGAGCCTTTGCTCAGCTTCGGCTGATCCGCCAGCTGCGGCCGTACCTGAGCTGTGCGGACCTGGCCACTGTGACCCACGCCCTAGTGACATCTAGATTAGATTATTGCAATGCGCTCTACGTGGGGCTGCCTTTGAAGACGGTCCGGAAATTACAACTAGTACAGAACGCGGTGGCTCGGGTGGTTGCTGGGGCACGTCGGTTTGACTCTGTCGAGCCGTTGCTTCGGCGACTACACTGGCTGCCGGTTCTGTTCCGGGCCCAATTCAAAGTGCTAGTCTTGACCTTTAAAGCCCTTTACGGCTCGGGTCCGGGGTATTTGAGGGACCGCCTCCTTCCATACAATCCAACCCGTACTCTTAGATCATCTGGGGGGGGCCCTTTTGACTGTGCCGCCGCCAGGAGAAGTGAGAGGGGTGGCGGCCAGGAAGAGGGCCTTCTCGGTGGTGGCCCCCCAACTTTGGAACACCCTTCCCCTAGAATTGAGAACTGCTCCCTCTTTGTTTACATTTCGGCGGGGGCTGAAGACCTTTTTATTTCAAAAAGCTTTTAACTGCTGACAGGTTGGCCGGCTGGTTATTATGATTCACAGGGTTTCTTTTTTGTTTTTTGTTTTGTTTTTTAAACTATTTTAAATTGTTTGTGGTTTTTATTTTTTGCTATTGTTGTTCAATACTGTTTTAACTGTTTTTAATGTTAATTGTTATGTTGTATTTTTTTAATATATATATTTTGTAATGCCGCCTTGGGTGCCTTCGGGCACAAAAGGCGGGGTAAAAATCGATTAATAAATAAATAAATAAATAAATAAATTGAAGGCCCGCCCCCCCCAGGCTGGCATGCCTGCTGGCCCACACACCACACACCCACCGCCCACCTAGAAACGCACTCCCCCTGCCTACTCCCTCCTTCAGCCCAACGTGTCATGCATCTGAGCCAGCCAGGCTCTGGCGGCGCAGAATGAGTGGAGCGCGGGCGCTCTGAGGCTGGCGCCAGTCTTGCAGTGACTGTGCTGACACAGGGGTGCAACTTGGCACTCCTGAATTGGCGCTCTGTGCGTAGCATCGACGCTACCACATAGCATCAATGCTACGGAGTGCCTAGGATTGCGCCCTCCAGCTTCAATATTTAATTATTACATCTGCATCCAGATTTTTCTTCATGGGGAAAAGGTGGGGGTGAAAGGGGCTTGTGGCTGTTCTCCTACTATATCCGTACACCATGTATGTAATCAGGCAGGTCGAGCCATGAAGCCAGCTGAGCTCTTTGCTTCAGGAGGCAGGCTGGAGGAGGTGGCAAGCTGCTGTGGGCATCCTGGAATCTGTCTCCCATCCAAAAACAAACCACAGATTCTCCTGCTTAGCTTCAGGCAGTACCAGCAGTTCAACCATCAGTCCATTCCTCCTGCCCACCATGTGCAGATTTGGTTCTGAATTTCATTTGCCAAGTGGCAAATGAAAATGTTTTCATCATGGATGTTGTCTTGGACGATGGCTGCAGATGCATTGTGCTTCACTTGTGGACTTCTGGCTCCAGTTTCTTAGGGACCAACTAGTGCCTGCTAGTGATTGGAATTCTTGCAAAATAAAAAAAAATGTCAGTTATGAGCTAAAGAGATATTGCAGGGGAGTGGACATGGGAAGAGTAGGGAGCAGAAGGGTGCTGAAAAAAGCCCTGCCGCCTTGGCTGCATGGATCTTCTTGAATGCCTGCATAGAGTTAACCCACGCACGACTATGTTGGGGATCCTAGAAAAGTGAGGTTCCAAATTGCAAGTTGTAGATGCAAACAGATGTCTATACGTTGTTTCCATGCAGGCATTCAAATGACTGTGACTAGCTTTCCCCACTACTCCCATTCACTCACGCTGTGAATGAAACTTCATCTATTCCAGCAAAGCATCTCCTTAACCAAGAATGTATGCTAAGGAGCAGATTTGTTAAATGATCCTGCATATGGGCGTATATATTGAAATGCAGGGTTGCCAACTCTAACTCAGGCTATTCCTTGAGACCAATCCCTACCCCCTCATAATGTAATGCCATTAAGCTAACAATGCCCTATTAAAATCTGCAGGACTGTTTTCAGTACTCACATGGAGATCAATGTTGAGTCCTGGAGATAGCAGATCAGTCCTGGAAGGTCGGCAAACCTATACATCAGTGGACAATTGGAATTCTAGTAAAAAGATAAAAGCAAATACTAAAGTTACTCTATAAGCAACAAGATACTAGCTTATTCCCTTGTTTCCTGGATCTTCCTGATTGTCGCCTGCAATCCTCAGGACTGTCCAGGAAGCGCCAATCGCATCCCCTTCAGTAGGAGAACTTCTGCCAGTGCAATCCTCTGACAATCAGGTTGCTGTGGAAATAGAGCCATAACTAGACAAAAAAGTGCCTGGGGCAAGGGAGTAAATGTGGCACCCCTGGGCAAAGGGAGGGGGCCCAATGCAACCCAGAAGAGGCAGCAGGGACCTTAGAAAACTGCTTGAAGAGCACTCCACATTCAGCGCTTTTGCTGCACAACAGTAGGGGAAGCTACCTGGGGAAGCTACTTTACTCTTGAACATTTTTAGTGGGTCTGCAGGAAAATTACACACACACCCTTGGTATAGCGCCCTGGGGCGGCTGCCCCTCAGGCTCCACCCTTGTTACATCTCTGTATGGAAAGCCACTTCCTGCAAACATTACTTGCAAAACATTCAACAAGCCCTCAAGGCAGTTTCCAGAATGTATGAATCATCACCCCCGTGCATAGGGCAACGTAGCCTTGGAAAGGGAGTGGCGCTTCCATGAAACATGAGGTTGCATGGCAGCAAGCCAACAGAACCTTGCGGTGCTCATGGTGGCTGAGTGTTTCTAGACAAGATGGGAGTTCCTAAATACAAGGCAAAGTGGGTCACCCAGGCCTCCAAAATGACTCTACTGCCAACAGAATGCAAGAACTGTCTTGGTCTGCTGTGCCAGCAAAACCGTTTCCAGCAGTGGCCACATTCTGTAATCTGCGAAATTGATTGTGATAACGACTGCTATTTCCTGTTCCTTGTCTTCAGCAACTTGCAACTGGAGGTGGACCCAGAGCTGGCTCATCCGTGAGGCCGTGAAGTAATATCAGGCAGCAGATTGGTGGTAGTGGGTGGGTACCCACCTCCATCTGGCCACTCTCCTCCACTGTTCTCTTTCTCTTCCCATTCCCTGAATTCAGTGGCATATCTAGGGTATGGCACCACAGAGCAGATGTCCTGGGCGCCATTTACCCCTGCTCCTATGAGTATGCACACTCTCTCATTGCTTCCCGAATCAGGAAGCGACAGGGGAGCACTTCCCAGGGTGATTTCATCTCTCCCATTGCTTCCCAAGTCAAGAAGCGATAGGAGTGCCTCCAAGAGTGGTCCAAATGTGCTTTATGGTGGCCCTTGTGCTGGCCAAATTTGCTCGACTAACTGTGCTGGACTAACTCTAGATTAGGATTGCACTTTGAATCTCCTGATATCATTTTTTTCATTGAAAGCACTTGCTCAAGGGATTGGGGTTCCCCCTTCCATTGTTTCCCAAACTTACTTGGCTTTCTGAAGTTATTATCCCAAAGTGTTGGGGTGCACTCCTAATCAATTTTCCAGCACTGAATTAATTGTGCTCAGCGGCGGCATTCAGCTGGTGGAACGCGGGGCGGGCGGGAAAGCGGTGGAACGCGCCGTTACGCAACGGGCGGACTGCCACTCAAAGGTAAGTCCCGCCCAGAGTACCGGCTGAATGGCCGCCGCTGGTTGTGCTAATGGAGCATGTGTAGGGTTACCAGATGCAAACTGGGACAGAGTGCCTATGCCTTTAACCTTTGTATAGAAGAGGGAATTCGGGCACATGCAGCTCATCATGGAAGGGTTTCAACAGCTGCACCTGCCAAAATTCCCGCCTCTATACAATGGTTAAAGGTTTAGGCACTCTATACCAGTTTGTACCTGGTAACTCTAGCCATGTGCAGCATCCTGCCGCTGAAGGGCAGTCTCAGAGGCCTCCTCAAGGTAAGAGAATGTTTGTTCCTTCACCTCAGAGCTGCATTGCCCTTACCCCGGTGCTGGAAAATTAGTTAGGAGTGTGCCCTGGGAGGGAAAGAGACAGGAAAAAAAAGCTGTTTTCTCTAGGCATTTGTTTAGGTTATATCTCAAGATGCTTCCCCAATAGGCGGCTGCCATTCACATTCACATTCAATGTGCATTGATGCTTTGTGATGGCTGGTGGACGCTAGCAATTTGACACATCACAATTGCTTTGGCAGGAGCTACAGAGAAACAGCTTGACCACTGAAAAGGAGTCAGAAAAAGAAAAGCAAATCTGGGGTTTGTGATTAGTTTGCAAGGAAGTTGTGTGAGGCTCCAAGAGCATGCTTTTGGAGGAAGCTGTTGTCGCTTTGGTTTTACAGACAGTCCCTGGAACTTCCTACAGCTCAGAGGAGCAAGCGCACACAACGATATTGTTTTGCCCAGCTGCGCCCTTTTTGGGATTCTTCAGCCCGAGCAGTTGTGTGGAATTCAACTCCCTGATCAAGAACTGCCATCTGTTATTTCATTTCCCCCTCCCGCCCCCCCACCCCAAGCATCAAATGCAAGGAATTGCTGAGATACTTGAACTGGAGACACCACCAAAGTAATTGAAAAAACATTTCTAAACCTCAAAATAAATTTGGTAACATTATGTAATCGCAGACACCACATGCAATACACATTCCACTTCCAGCAGTCTTGGGACGGAAGAAGGAACGGAAGAGATGAGCGATTTGAGAACACAGCGTTTCAGAACACAGTGGAAAGGTTCTGGCAGTCGTAACTTCTCAGAACCCTGGCGTGATGCGCCATTCCAGTTATGTCAGCAAAAAGCCTTTCCTAAAGCTGGGAGCTGCAAGCAAATTCTTCCTTTGCCCTTTCTCTTTTCCCCACGTTTTCCCCCTTTCCCCCCTTTCCATGCATTCATCCGCACGCAATAGCACAAGTAGAACCACTGGAGGAAAAGATGGGATGCCCAGTGTGGGTCAGGGGTGTAGCTAAAGAAGTGCAGGGGGGTGCAATTGCACAGTGGAACCAGCTTTAGGGGGCAACAAGCTGAGCTTGACACTAGTGGCCAAAATGGTGAAAACCTTGGTATGTATGAATAATACCATCATGTTCTATATCATTCGATGCGGAATTTCATGCAAAATGCAATGAAACAAACCAAAGTGTAATATCTTTACCCTATCAAAAGATATGGCCAAAAAGTAGAGAAAAAGAAACTACAACCCCTGCTAACTGGGCAAGAGGCACTTTTCCAAGTGGTGTTCCTCTTGTATTTAGCAGGGGGAGAGTAACTGTCCCTCTTCACCCCTGCACAGTCTTTCTAGTGGCTGTTGCTGGTGGTCTGCCCTTTTTTTAAGATTGTGAGCCCTTTGGAATAGGGAGCCATTTAACTTTATTATTATTATTATTACTATTTGCCTGTAAAGGCTTATATAATAGTATATAAGCGGTATATAAGCGGTATTTGCCTGTAAAGGCTTATATAATAGTATATAAGCGGTATATAAGTACCTGTTGATTGATTGATTAATTGATTGATTGATTGAACTGTGACGTGACTTCCTGTTGTGACATCACTTCGGGGGCAACGTTTGCCCTCTGCATTGGGCTACACTTTCATTAGCTACGCCCCTGGTGTGGGTACAACCATTAGGCTTCCCTGAATCTAAATTGAGACTGGGGCTAGGAAGTGGGAGTACAAGTGAGCTGGGAGAAGTTTCAGTCATTGCTCGGGAGTGCTGCTCAGCAGAAAGGGCCGGCCCATCCATGAGGACAAGTGAGGCAGCTGCCTCAGGCAGCAGATTGTTGGGGAGGGACAACCCTTTTCTATCTCACAGCAGCCCACCAGGTGCTCCAGGGAGGCATGAGACAATAAGATGCTTGCATCCTGTTGCCACTGCCTTACACCCAGTACTCTGAAGTAGCCTATTACATTAATAGTAGGCTACTTCAGAGTACAGGGTGCAAGGGAGTGTCAACAGGATGCAAGCATCTTGTTGTCTCATGCCTCCCTGGGGCACCTGGTGGGCCGCTGTGAGATACAGGAAGCTGGACTAGATGGGCCTTTTGGCATGATCCAGCGGGGCTCTTCTTATGTTCTTATCTACCTACTTGCCATATTACTCTTCCTTCCACTCCCTGAATTGGAAAATGAAGAGGGGTAAGAGGAAATGTGGAGGGGAGTACTGAGCTAGAGCATTGGAGTGTGGGAGGAGCAGAGACTCCCACATTGGAGTGCTGCCCCCCTTACCTGATGCAAGTAAGTCTATGGTATTGTTTCTAACAATAGCTATTGAGTATGTAAAACTGAACTTAGGTCAGTGGCTATATATTGATGTTCCAGGGCATAAGAACATGCGGTCTGAAATGCGGGGGAAGTGGTTTCTTCCCCTGCCCTCTCCAAAGGAAGCTTCTGGCATTTAATAGATTGCTTGGTTAATTAAAGATTAACATGTTTAATTTTTAATTGAATTTAAAGTGAAGCTGTCCCTGTGACATTGCTGAGCAAATCATTAAAAATCTACAAACATCTGTTTACTCGTAATCTTAACACCTAAACTTGATGTTT